>JAPZAG010002994.1:0-13101 GCA_027475135.1 Bactrocera correcta | reverse complement strand
AATGTGTATATACAAGAAAATCGAATTTATACCTAAATATAGATAACGGAATTCTTCTAAATGCACTGCCTTTATGCCATTAGGGCTTTATGTAGACTTAAGTGCGTTAAAGAAGATTTATTAACTTAAATATGTTAAACTAATGATTTGAAGCATTTCGATATCGATTGCTAAATGTGTATATACAAGAAAATCGAATTCATACCTAAATATAAGATTACGTAATTCTTCTAAATGCACTGCCGTTATGCCGTTATGGCTTTATATTAACTTCAATTCGTTTAAGAAGGTTCATTAACTTAAATATGTTAAACTAATGGTTTGAAGCATTTCGATATCGATTGCTGAATGCATATATACAAGAAAATCGACTTTATACCTAAATATAAGACTACGGAATTCTTCCAAATGTTTTGTCGTTATGGCTTTATATCAACTTCAATACGTTAAAGAAGGTTAATTAACTTAAATATGTTAAACTAATGATTTGAAGCATTTCGATATCGCTTGCCAAATATGCATATACAAGAAAATCGAATTTATACCTAAATATAAGATAACGGAATTTTTCTAAATGCACTGCCGTTATGCCGTTAACGCTTTATGTAGACTTCAGTGAGTTCAGATCGTAAAAGAAGGTTTATTAACTTAAATATGTTAAACTAATGATTTGAAGCATTTCGATATCGATTGCTAAATATGTATATACAAGAAAATCGATTTTATACCTAAATATAAGATTACGGAATTCTTCCAAATGTACTGTCATTATGCCGCCATGGCTTTGTATCAACTTCAATACGTTAAAGAAGGTTAATTATTTTAAATATGTTAAACTGATGGTTTGAGGCATTTTGATATCGCTTGCTAAATGAATATATACAAGAAAGTCGAATTTATACCTAAATATAAGATAACGGAATTCTTCTAAATGCAGTGCAGTTATACCGTCAAGGCTTTATGTAGACTTCAGTGCTTTAAAGAAGGTTTATTAACTTAAATATTTTAAACTAATGATTTGAAGCATTTCGATATCGATTGCTAAATGTGTATATACAAGAAAATCGACTTTATACCTAAATATAAGATTACGGAATTCTTCCAAATGTAGTGTCGTCATGCCACCATGGCTTTGTATCAACTTCAATACGTTAAAGAAGGTTTATTATTTTAAATATGTTAAACTAATGGTTTGAAGCATTTCGATATCGACTGCTAAATGTGTAAATACAAGAAAATCGACTTTACACCTAAATATAAAATTATAACATTACGGAATTCTTCTAAATGCACTGCCGTTATACCGTTAAGGCTTTATGTAGACTTCAGTAAGCTAAAAAATGTTTATTAACTTAATATGTTAAACTAATGATTTGAAGCATTTCGATATCGATGCTAAATGTGTATATACAAGAAAATCGACTTTATACCTAAATATAAAATTATAACATTACGGAATTCTTCTAAATGCACTGCCGTTATACCATTAAGGCTTTATGTAGACTTCAGTATGCTAAAAACTGTTTATTAACTTAATATGTTAAACTAATGATTTGAAGCATTTCGATATCGATAGCTAAATATCGACTTTATACCTAAATATAAGATTATGGAATTCTTCTACGTGCACTGCAGTTATGCCTCCATGGCTATATGCCCACTTCAGATCGTTTAAGAAGGTTTATTAACTTAAGTATGTTAAAGTAATGAGCTGAAGAATTTCGATATCGACTGCTAAATGTGTATATACAAGAAAATCGATTTCATACCTAATTAAAAGATTACGGAAATTACCCAAATATACTGCCGTTATGCCGTTATGGCTTTTGTAAAGAAGGTTAATTATTTAAATATGTTAAGCTAATGGTTTTAAGCAATTCGATATCGATTGCTAATTGTGTAAATACAAGAAAATCGACTTTATACCTAAATATAAGATTATGGAATTCTTCTACGTGCACTGCAGTTATGCCTCCATGGCTAGATGCCCACTTCAGATCGTTAAAGAAGGTTTATTAACTTAAATATGTTAAACTAATGAGCTGAAGCATTTCGATATCGCTTGCCAAATATGAATATACAAGAAAATCGAAATGCCGCCATGGCTTTGTATCAACTTCAATACGTTAAAGAAGGTTAATTATTTTAAATATGTTAAACTAATGGTTTGAAGCATTTCGATATCGACTGCTAAATGTGTAAATACAAGAAAATCGACTTTACACCTAAATATAAAAATTATAACATTACGGAATTCTTCTAAAGGCACTGCCGTTATACCGTTAAGGCTTTATGTAGACTTCAGTAAGTTAAAAAATGTTTATTAACTTAATATGTTAAACTAATGATTTGAAGCATTTCGATATCGATAGCTAAATATGTATATACAAGAAAATCGAATTTATACCTAAATATAAGGTTACGGAATTCTTCTACGTGCACTGCAGTTATGCCTCCATGGCTATATGCCCACTTCAGATCGTTAAAAAAGGTTTATTAACTTAAATATGTTAAACTAATGATTTGAAGCATTTCGATATCGATAGCTATATATGTATATAACAGAAAATCGGCTTTATACCTAAATATAAGATTGTGGAATTCTTCTTCGTGCACTGCAGTTATGCCTCCATGGCTATATGCCCACTGCAGATCGTTAAAGAAGGTTTATTAACTTAAATATGTTAAACTAATGAGCTGAAGCATTTCGATATCGCTTGCCAAATATGTATATACAAGGAAATCGAATTTATACCTAAATATAAGATAACGGAATTTTTCTAAATGCACTGCCGTTATGCCATTAACGCTTTATGTAGACTTCAGTGCGTTAAAGAAGCTTTATTAACTTAAATATGTTAAACTAATGGTTTGAAGCATTTCGATATCGATTGCTTAATGCATATATACAAGAAAATCGACTTTATACCTGAATATAAGACTACGGAATTCTTCCAAATGTACTGTCGTTATGCCGCCATGGCTCTTTATCAACTTGAATACGGTAAAGAAGGTTAGTTAACTTAAATATGTTAAACTAATGATTTGAAGCATTTCGATATCGCTTGCTAAATGTGTATATACAAGAAAATCGAATTTATACCTAAATATAAGATAACGGAATTTTTCTAAATGCACTGCCGTTATGCCCTTAACGCTCTATGTAGACTTCAGTGCGTTAAAGAAGGTTTATTAACTTAAATATGCTAAACTAATGATTTAAAGCATTTCGATATCGATTGCAAAATGTGTATATTCAAGAAAATCGACCTTATACCTAAATATAAGATTACGGAATTCTTCCAAATGTACTGTCGTTATGCCGCCATGGCTTTGTATCAACTTCGATACGTTAAAGAAGGTTAATTATTTTAAATATGTTAAACTAATGGTTTGAAGCATTTCGATATCGACTGCTAAATGTGTAAATACAAGAAAATCGACTTTATACCTAAATATAAAATTATAACATTACGGAATTCTTCTAAATGCACTGCCGTTATACCGCTAAGGCTTTATGTAGACTTTAGTAAGCTAAAAAATATTTATTATCTTAATATGTTAAACAAATGATTTGAAGCATTTCGATATCGATAGCTAAATATGTATATAAAAGAAAATCGACTTTATACCTAAATATAAAGTCGTCACCGTGTACGGGCGTATTTTTTTTCTGCTCCGCGCTTTATTATTTTATTTTTTTTAATGCCGTGTGTTTGCGGGCATAGAGTTGACCGTGCTCAGCCCAAGATAAATTGTAATAAATGCAACCAATTTTTCCACTTGACGTGTGTAAATTTGTCGCAGGCTGACGTGGATTTTTTGCAGAAATCAAAAAATTCTTTTTATTGTAAAGTGTGCGCGGCGGTTCGGAAAAATTTCCCATTCGGTCGCCGCCTGCGTCGCCATCAGTGCGCAATGCTCAGTGCACTCAAACTCCAAGTTCGCAACAACAAAATGATGAACACTCGAACAGTGTAATTACTGAACCTTTGTTGGAGCATAATAATCTTAATATTGTAAATTCAGTGCTTAATTCTCTGGTATTGGAAGTAAGTTCACTGAGAAGTGAACAAGCGAAGGCGCTCGCGTTAATACAACAATTATGTGATGATCGTAATTCGTTAATCGCTAAGTTAAACGAACTTAAATCAGAGATCGGCATTGTGCATAAGAAATTGTCCGATAATGGCAAGATCACTACACCAGCTTCGAATGTTATCTCTGCTGCTAACGTCTCTCTCACTGCTGCGTCTACTGTTGGTACAAGTGACTCTACAATCGCTGCTCCGTCTATTGCCGCTGTCTCTGCTGATAACGAGTGTGGGAATTATCTCGCTCCCGCTACACCGAAGGAACTCTCTGCAGCTTCAGCTATTGCTAACTCTATCCTTACTTCTACGACTATTGTGGGTACAAATGCTCCGTCACCTAACGTTGTTGTTTCGGCTCCCACTGATAGCGTGAGTATGGATTATCTCGCTCCCGCTACTACGAAAGCAATCTCTGCCGCTCCGTCTGGTGCTGGCTTCACTCTCTCTATTGCTGCTGACAATAAAAACGCCAATACATATGCTGATGCTGTTGCTAGGAATATCAACCTCATTTGAAAGCCAATAACAATTCAACAGTTGCGGCTAAACCAGCTCGCAACCCTGTCGCTGTCAATGCTGCTCAATCTGTCGCCGTTGATGATTCTGTTAACCTGAACTCTTCTACTTCAGTTGCTGCTAATAGAAATTTGAAGGTAAAAGTGAGTACTAGGAACAAAAAATCCCCAGCCACTTCAACTGTCGTTGGTGTTAATGCCAATCGTGATCTTGATGTCGTCATACCCAAGAAATGGATTCACTTATCTGCATTTAAGAACTCAGTTACTGAGGAAGATATTATATTTTTTGTTGTTAAACATGCTAATGTTGATAGAGAGCATCTTCTATGTTATAAATTAATTAAGAAAGATACAGATATTAATAATCTTAAGAGGATAAACTTTAAGTTAGGTGTGTCCCCATCTTTTTTTAATGCCGTTTTCTCCTCTTCAGTGTGGCCTTCTGGCATTAAGTTACGTCCCTTTAAGTTTTTTCCAAAGGGAGGGGTAAACAGTGCCGCAGATTAGTTGATGCCCCTATTAATCACGATTCTATTCATGCGTTTTCTGAACCTTCCTCAACTGGCTCTTGTCTTAAGGTATACTACCAAAATTTATCGGGCATTAGGTGTAAATCAAATATTATTCGCAATTTTTCTTCACATTTGGATTTCGATATTATCGTTATTGTTGAGACTTGGCTGAATTCTAGTTATTTTGATAGCGAATATTTTGACTCTAATCTCTATTATGTCTTCCGCAAAGACAGAGATCACGAAAAAACTGGCTGTCTAAGAGGGGGTGGAGTTCTCTTAGCAGTTCATCGCAAATATCGTCCTCGCTTAATTATGCTTGATAACGAAGATTCTATTCTGGACCAACTATGTATCTGTATCAATGATGCTCTGTTCATTGCAGTCTCATACACCCCTCCTAATAGTCCTCTAGAGTTGTATAAGCTGCACGCAAATAATATATCCTCGCTGGTATTAGGTAAGGTGAAAGAGAATAATATCTGTGTTCTGGGTGACTTTAATTTAAGCAATATTGTCTGGTCTGGTTGTTCCTATAGTCCAGCTCTTATTCCTTCAAATTTTACATCAACTCAGGAGTTATTTCTCATTGATAGCTTGTTTAGTCTCAATCTAATTCAAATCAACTCATATTCAAATAGTCTCGATCGATTTCTAGACTTAGTCTTTCTCAGTGATAATTTAAAATTTAGGTTTCTTGATGGATTCTCTTCAATCACCCCAGCCACCATCCATCATTCCCCGCTAGCGTTTGAGGTGGATACTTACCTTTTCGCTCCTGAAAAACCTATTGATGGGCTTGGTTTTAATTTTGCATTTTGTGATTTTGAACGACTCAACAATCAGCTCTTGGGAATTAAATGGGATGATTTACTTTCGGGGCTAGATACAGCTAATAGTTTCTCCATTTTTAAGAAATCAATTCAGGAATTCTGTCATTATAATATCCCGCTAAAACACACACAACCATATAAGTTGCCTTGGTATACTAAGGACCTGAAACGTCTAAAAAATCTCAGAAATAAATACTATAGAAAATTCTCTTCAACTAAATCTCATGTTTCCTTTGTTCAATATCAGCACTACACAAAACTGTTTAATGAATTGGATAAGTCTCTTTATAAAAGGTTTATTAATAATACGGAGTCTACAATCAAGTCGAACCCTAAGTTCTTTTGGAACTTTGTAAAATCTAGAAGAGCGTGTTCGGCCATTCCTTCTGCTTTACGCTGGGGAGATAAGTCGGCATACACTCCGGTCGAAATCTCCAACTTGTTCGCTGAATTTTTCAAATCGAACTATGTTCAAGAGGATCCTGGTACTAGTTCCACTTTTTCAGCTAATGACTTCCCATCCATAAATTTTGGCTCACTGTGTCTTTCACAGGATGATATTGCCAAGGCTATCGGTGATATTAAATCTTCTACCAAATTGGATTTGGATGGACTTCCGCCCGTACTAATAAAAAACTGTACTGCCTTAGTATATCCCCTCATGCTTATTTTCAATAAGTCTCTCTCCTCCGGGAATTTTATTTCTGACTGGAAATTGACATGCATTACCCCCATACTTAAAGGTGGTAGAAAGGACGTTATCTCCAATTACAGGCCTATTTCTAAACTGTCTACTATTTCAAAAATTTTTGAGTGTTCTGTTAAAAATAAATTATTTTTTGCAGTAAAATCAATAATTAATGTCAATCAGCACGGGTTTGTCTCTGGGCGCTCCACTGTGTCAAACTTAGCAGTTTTTAGTGACTATTGCATGTCTGCATTCTCCGCTGGATTTCAGGTAGATTGTGTCTACACAGATTTCTCTAAAGCCTTTGATAAAGTTTCACACAATATTCTAATTAAAAAATTATCATCTCTAGGATTTCACTCGGTCTTCCTGCAGTGGATTAAATCATATCTGCAAAACAGACGATGCGTTGTCAGTGTCGATGGAGTGTCATCTGATTCATTCATTGCGTCTTCGGGAGTCCCACAAGGAAGCGTCTTGGGTCCACTTCTCTTTGTGCTGTTTATCAATGACATTTCCTGTTGCTTCTCTTTCGCTAACTATCTGTTATATGCAGATGACCTAAAAATTTTTGCAATAATCAAAAACACACAAGATGTACTCAAACTTCAATGTGATATTGATACTTTTCATAATTGGTGCATGAAATCGAAGCTTTTTCTGAACCTCGATAAAAGCTCACAGATCTCTTTTGGTAGGGGACGCAACATCCTATCTTCCAGCTACAATATTTCTAACTGCGTCCTAAAATGCGTTACTGAAATCAAAGATCTTGGGGTAATCTTTGACAACAGATTTTCTTTCAGTAATCACATCAACTATATCACTTCAAAAGCATTTTCTGTACTCGGCTTTGTCCGTCGAAATTCTACAAATTTTTCCGACCCCTACACGTTAAAATTACTGTACACATGTTTTGTGCGGTCCATTTTGGAGTATGCAGTGTTTATTTGGAGACCATATTGCATATCGTCAATTAACAGGATCGAGCGTGTCCAAAAGATCTTTCTTAAATATGCTCTCCGCTCCTTAAAGTTTGTTGACCCATTACCATCGTATACATCGCGTTTATTGCTGATACATCTTAAATTACTGGATAATCGAAGGTCCGTTCTCTCCCTTTCATTTGTCTTCAATGTAATTAACGGAGGTATTGACTGTCCCTATTTATTAGCGAAACTTAACTTCAATGCTCCCCAGCGTTGTCTCAGGTCCATTTCCCCATTTTATTTCAAAAAGGAAAGCACTAATTTTGCTGAATATGCTCCCCTCAAGAGGGCTATGCGTGAGTTTAACTCGATTTCCGAGAAAGTTCTTCTTGATTTCTCTCACACTAAGGATTCCTTCATTAATACCCTCAATTCTGTTTTTTAGTTTAAGTTATCTATTCATATTATTGTAATTTTAATTATTCTAGAATTCTAATATGCATCCTAGTTTTCATTAGTCTGTAAGAATTAATGTTCATAGACTTTACTAAATAAATAAATAAATAAATAAATATAAGATTATGGAATTCTTCTACGTGCACTGCAGTTATGCCTCCATGTCTATATGCTCACTTCACATCGTTAAAGAAGGTTTATTAACTTAAATATGTTAAACTAATAAGCTGAAGCATTTCGATATCGATTGCTAAATGAGTATATACAAGAAAATCGACTTTATACCTAAATATAAGATAACGGAATTCTTCTAAATGCACTGCCGTTATGCCGTTATGGCTTTATGTAGACTTAAGTGAGTTAAAGAAGGTTTATTAACTTATATATGTTAAACTAATGAGTTGAAGCATTTCGATATCGATTGCTAAATATGTATATACAAGAAAATCGAATTTATACCTAAATATAAGATAAGCGAATTCTTCTAAATGCACTGCCGTTATGCCGTTATGGCTTTATGTAGACTTCAGTGAGTTAAAGAAGGTTTATTAACTTATATATGTTAAACTAATGGTTTGAAGCATTTCGATATCGATTGCTTAATGCTTACAAGAAAATCGACTTTATACCTGAATATAAGGTTACGGAATTCTTCCAAATGTACTGTCGTTATGCCGCCATGGCTCTTTATCAACTTCAATACGTTAAAGAAGGTTAATTAACTTAAATATGTTAATCTAATGATTTGAAGCATTTCGATATCGCTTGCTAAATGTATATATACAAGAAAATCGAATTTATACCTAAATATAAGATAACGGAATTTTTCTAAATGCACTGCCGTTATGCCGTTAACGCTCTATGTAGACTTCAGTGCGTTAAAGAAAGTTTATTAACTTAAATATGTTAAACTAATGATTTGAAGCATTTCGATATCGATTGCTAAATGTATATATTCAAGAAAATCGACTTTATACCTAAATATAAGATTACGGAATTCTTCCAAATGTACTGTCGTTATGCCGCCATGGCTTTGTATCAACTTCGATACGATAAAGAAGGTTAATTATTTTAAATATGTTAAACTAATGGTTTGAAGCATTTCGATATCAACTGCTAAATGTGTAAATGCACGAAAATCGATTTTACACCTAACTATAAAATTATAACATTACGGAATTCTTCTAAATGCACTGCCGTTATACCGCTAAGGCTTTATGAAGACTTCAGTTAGCTAAAAAATGTTTATTAACTTAATATGTTAAACTAATGATTTGGAGCATTTCGATATCGATAGCTAAATATGTATATACAAGAAAATCGACTTTATACCTAAATATAAGATTATGGAATTCTTCTACGTGCACTGCAGTTATGCCTCCATGGCTATATGCCCACTTCAGATCGTTTAAGAAGGTTTATTAACTTAAATATGTTAAACTAATGATTTGAAGCATTTCGATATCGCCTGCCAAATGTGTATATACAAGAAAATCGACTTTATACCTAAATATAAAATTATAACATTACGGAATTCTTCTAAATGCACTGCCGTTATACCGTTAAGGCTTTATGTAGACTTTAGTAAGCTAAAAAATGTTTTTTAACTTAATATGTTAAACAAATGATTTGAAGCATTTCGATATCGATAGCTAAATATGTATATACAAGAAAATCGACTTTATACCTAAATATAAGATTACGGAATTCTTCTACATCCACTGCCGTTATGCCAACTTCAGATTGTTAAAGAAGGTTTATTAACTTAAATATGTTAAATTAATTAGTTGAAGCATTTCGATATCGATTGCTAAATGTGTATATACAAGAAAATCGACTTTATACCTAAATATAAAATTATAACATTACGGAATTCTTCTAAATGCACTGCCGTTATACCGTTAAGGCTATATGTAGACTTTAGTAAGCTAAAAAATGTTTTTTAACTTAATATGTTAAACAAATGATTTGAAGCATTTCGATATCGATAGCTAAATATGTATATACACGAAAATCGATTTTATACCTAAATAAAAGATTACGGAATTCACCCAAATATACAGCCGTTATGCCGTTATGGCTTTATTTAAACTTCAGTAAGATAAAGAAGGTTAATCAACCTAAATATGCTAAACCAGTTATTTGAAGATTTTCGATATCGATTGCTAAATGTGTAGATCCAAGAAAATCGACTACATACCTAAATATAAGATTACGGAATTCTTCTACATGCACTGCCGTTATGGTGCCATGGCTTTATGTTAACTTCAGGCGTTAAAGAAGCTTTATTAACTTAAATATGTTAAACTAATGATTTGAAGCATTTCGATATCGATTGCTAAATGAGTATATACAAGAAAATCGAATTCATACCTATATATAAGATTACGTAATTCTTCTAAATGCACTGCCGTTATGCCGTTATGCCGTTATGGCTTTATATTAACTTCAGTTCGTTAAAGAAGGTTTACTAACTTAAATATGTTAAACCAGTTATTTGAAGAATTTTGATATCGATTGCTTAATGCATATATACAAGAAAATCGACTTTATACCTGAATATAAGACTACAGAATTCTTCCAAATGTACTGTCGTTATGCCGCCATGGCTCTTTATCAACTTCAATACGTTAAAGAAGGTTAATTAACTTAAATATGTTAAACTAATGATTTGAAGCATTTCGATATCGACTGCTAAATGTGTAAATACAAGAAAATCGACTTTACACCTAAATATAAAATTAAAACATTACGGAATTCTTCTAAATGCACTGCCGTTATACCGTTAAGGCTTTATGTAGACTTCAGTAAGCTAAAAAATGTTTATTAACTTAATATGTTAAACTAATGATTTGAATCATTTCGATATCGATTGCTAAATGTGTATATACAAGAAAATCGACTTTATACCTAAATATAAGATAACGGAATTCTTCTAAATGCACTGCCGTTATGCCGTTAACGCTCTATATAGACTTCAGTTCGTTAAAGAAGGTTTATTAACTTAAATATGTTAAACTATTGATTTGAAGCATTTCGATATCGAATGCTTAATGCATATATACAAGAAAATCGACTTTATACCTAAATATAAGATTACGGAATTCTGCCAAATGTACTGTCGTTATACCGCCATGGCTTTGTATCAACTTCGATACGTTATAGAAGTTTAATTATTTTAAATATGTTAAACTAATGGTTTGAATCATTTCGATATCGACTGCTAAATGTGTAAATACAAGAAAATCGACTTTATACCTAAATATAAGATTATAACATTACGGAATTCTTCTAAATGCACTGCCGTTATACCGTTAAGGCTTTATGTAGACTTCAGTGCGTTAAAGAAGGTTTATTAACTTAAATATGTTAAACTAATGAGTTGAAGCATTTCGATATCGATTGCTAAATGTGTATATACAAGAAAATCGACTTTATACCTAAATATAAGATTACGGAATTCTTCTAAATGGACTGCCGTTATGCCGTTAAGGCTTTTGTAGACTTCAGTAAGACAAAGAAAATTAATTAACTTAAATATGTTAAACTTATGATTTGAAGCATTTCGATATCGATTGCTAAATGTGTATATACAAGAAAATCGACTTTATACCTAATTATAAGAATACGGAATTCACCCAAATATACTGCCGCTATGCCATCATGGCTTTATTTAAACTTCAGTAAGATAAAGAAGGTTAATTAACCTAAATATGCTAAACCAGTTATTTGAAAGTTTTCGATATCGATTGCTAAATGTGTAAATCCAAGAAAATCGACTACATACCTAAATATAAGATTACGGAATTCTTCTACATGCACTGCCATTATGGCGCCATGGCTTTATGTTAACTTCAGGCGTTAAAGAAGATTTATTAACTTAAATATGTTAAACTAATCATTTGAAGCATTTCGATATCGATTGCTAAATGAGTATATACAAGAAAATCGAATTCATACCTAAATATAAGATTACGTAATTATTCTAAATGCACTGCCGTTATGGCTTTATATTAACTTCAGTTCGTTAAAGAAGGTTTATTTACTTAAATATGTTAAACCAGTTATTTGAAGCATTTCGATATCGAATGCTTAATGCATATATACAAGAAAATAGACTTTATACCTAAATATAAGACTACGGAATTCTTCCAAACGTACTGTCGTTATGGCTTTATATCAACTTCAATACGTTAAAAAAGGGTTTAAATTTAAACTTAAATATGTTAAACTAATGATTTGAAGCATTTCGATATCGCTTGCGAAATATGTATATACAAGAAAATCGAATTTATACCTAAATATAAGATAACGGAATTTTTCTAAATGCACTGCCGTTATGCCGTTAACGCTTTATGTAGACTTCAGTGCGCTAAAGAAGGTTTATTAACTTAAATATGTTAAACTAATGATTTGAAGCATTTCGATATCGATTGCTAAATGTGTATATACAAGAAAATCGACTTTATATCTAAATATAAGATTACGGAATTCTTCCAAATGTACTGTCATTATGCCGCCATGGCTTTGTATCAACTTCAATACGTTAAAGAAAGTTAATTATTTTAAATATGTTAAACTAATGGTTTGAAGCATTTTGATATCGCTTGCTAAATGAATATATACAAGAAAGTCGAATTTATACCTAAATATAAGATAACGGTATTCTTCTAAATGCAGTGCAGTTATACCGTCAAGGCTTTATGTAGACTTCAGTGCGTTAAAGAAGGTTTATTAACTTAAATATTTTAAACTAATGATTTGAAGCATTTCGATAGCGATTGCTAAATGTGTATATACAAGAAAATCGACTTTATACCTAAATATAAGATTACGGAATTCTTCCAAATGTACTGTCGTTATGCAGCCATGGCTTTGTATCAACTTCAATACGTTAAAGAAGGTTAATTATTTTAAATATGTTAAACTAATGGTTTGAAGCATTTCGATATCGACTGCTAAATGTGTAAATACAAGAAAATCGACTTTACACCTAAATATAAAATTATAACATTACGGAATTCTTATAAATGCACTGCCGTCATACCGTTAAGGCTTTATGTAGACTTCA
>JAPZAG010002993.1:0-13103 GCA_027475135.1 Bactrocera correcta | reverse complement strand
AAGAAACCAGGTAAGTACGGAATGATCATTCGAGCCTTATGTGATGCAAAAAATGCCTATTTTTACAATGGTTATGTCTATACTGGGAAAGGTTCAGATGGTATAGGTTTACCTCTATAAGATAAAAAATTTCTGGTGCCCATTCAGTGTGTCTTGTGTTTTATTCAGCCCATCAAAGGAAGCAACCGAAATGTGGCTGCTGACAACAGGTTCTCTTCTACAGAACTTATTGATGAACTGTCAAAACGGAAGCTTACATATGTGGGCACGATTAACAAAAAAAAAAAAATAAACGCGATATACCAAGCGAATTTCTACCGCAAAAACGTCGAGATATCCATTCGACTTTGTTTGGTTTTCCGAACCAAACAACTATCTGTTCATACGCGCCTAGGAAGAATAGAGCAGTGATACTTGTGTCGTCAATGCATCACAATAAAGAGGTGAAAGAGGACACAAAACATAAAAAAAACACAAAAAGCCAGAAATAATCCTGTATTACAATGCAACCAAAGGAGGTGTTGACAAAGCAGATAAAAAATGTTCTCTCTATTCCAGCAGCCGGCGAACGCGAAGATGGCTAATGGTGGTGTTCTACCGTATTTCTGGATTTGAGCAGCATCAACACTTATATACTGTATAATATCCATCAGCCCAAAATGACAGAAAGAGGGGATTTCTTAAAGACTTTAGCCCGTGCGCTTGTGCTTCCTCATATCCAGAGACGTGTAATCTGCAGTCAATTACCGAGGGAGTTGCGGTTAATGATAAAGCGAGTTCTGGGTGACGATATGTTTGAAGAAGATATCCAAAGTCATGAAACTAGTCAATGAAAACGAAGGGTATGCAGTATTTGTCCACCTAAATTGCACAGAATGTCAGTTCATACGTGTGTCGGGTGTTGCAAACTCATATGCTTACAATGTTCTCGCCCCTTGTGCAAAGATTGCCAGTAATTGATGCTAAATTGAGACGTTGTCAGAATTTTTATTTTTTTTTCAGAAGTATTAATAGTTTTTTTTTGTTTCTTTCTTTATTATAATTTAAGGGAAAATATTAAATTGAAAATTATTGATCTCGAGTCAATGACGGCTTAAAAGTACCATTAAGTGTTCATTGTATTTTTTTTAATATTTCATAATAAAACCGCTGATTAAAACTAGTTCGATATTTTATTATATACCAATGGTTAAAAATAAACAGAGTTTTAAAATATTTAAATTAATTTTTACAACAAAAAATTATAAATTTGTCACGTCCCCAGTTAAAGGTTAATGAGGTATCTGAATACTCTCCTGTCCGAAAAACCGAGCAGAGAAATGGTGAATCGAAAACAACTAATACATATATAATATTTTTCAATTAAAACTAACTGTAATAATTTTATAGTTATTATTTTAAAAATTTTACTAAAGACTTTACGATAATGTTTTCGGTTTGAAATTGAACCATTTCTTCACAGGTAAATTTAGTTTAGATTAAGTTGTCGTTTCTTATTTTGTTTCAAAAGGACGATGTCCAAGAATCAGCTTAGGGGCCTGCGAAAGGTGATCCCGAAAATTGGACCATTAACCGACAATAAAATTTAAATATTAATATAAACATTACTTCTATAATAATTCAATATAAACCATACTTCCACAATAATTTATCAATGTTAAGTTTTTTGCGCGTTGCTGGGCTAATTTTTTACCTTAAATACCACTTAATTTTTATTTATTAAAAAAAAAAAAAATTAATCGTTGGCAACTCTGTTTTGGAAGCTAACAAATTTACATAACACGTGAGCCATTCTTAACGAGTTCGAGTGCAGTTTTCCAATTTGCCAGACGACGGAAATGACGTTGATAGTTTTGTCTTCATACAACAATAAGAAAAATACTAGCTTGTACCAAACCGGTCGCAAAGTTAGTGATGTATCCCACAAAATTATTGATATTAAAATCTCAAATGTCAATTTAACGATTTTTAAATGCATTTCATGTTTTCGTTTTCGATTTTTAACGCGATTTACAGAGTGTTTATGCTGTGCATGGAAGCCACAATTTGTCTGCGTTTTAAATGGTTAAAAGCGCTTTGGAATTTCAAAATTTGACGTTGCCAAGAAATAGGCGTTTTTTCGTATAAGCACAAGTCAATTAACACATACATTAAGACAATTACTAATATTTCATTTACTGAGCATATTTTCAAGGTTAAAACTGAAGCTAAGTTGTTTGGTGGATAATTGTATACTATTCTGTTTAATAAGTTTGGGTTAGAAGGAAAGCTTTAGTAAATGGAATTTGTATTTTAACTATAATATTTTTTGTGTTCAAATATTATTTTGGGTGTTCAACACTAAAACACACAAGTATTCTAAATTAGCATAGAGGGTTAAAATCAGAAAATTTGAAAATCAACTTTTTGCATTTTTTAAAGTATAACACTTTAGAAATATTCTCTGCAAATTTGAAGTAAAACTGAAAAATACTTTTCTAGTTATGCGATAATTAGCAAAGGGTGCGATTTCGATTTTTTTTTAACAACTAAGTGTTGTTTATTCTGAAAACCTGGGAAACATTTTCTGAGACCGCCATTTTGTTAATTAAAAAACAAAACGTTTCCATTAGGCACTAGATTATCTATTAATAAAACTAATTATTTTTGGCGAATTGATTTTAGCTGAATCTATAAGAACTAGAGCTAGTTACAGCTCACCGTTCCATCGAATGCGATATTCGCCGTACCCAAGGCGCAAAGGACCATAAATCTTTCGCAGAAGTTTTCTCTCGAAAAATCGCAATATCAACTTATCATTTGTTGTCACCGTCCAACCCTCTGCACCATATCGCCGGACGGGAAGTTTGCTCGTATTGTTATGGCAATAGCCTTATTTTGACAAATCATCGAGTGAGTCGTGTCGAGTTTTTTTTTTTTTAAGTAGAACACCTCGAAATGGATCACCCTTAATATTCATGCAGTTTTTCTTTCAAAATTTTAACGTTTAATTAAGAAAAACATGTACCATCTGAAGCCATAACCCCTTTTCATAGTTCAAATTTATGAATTTCAGTCCAAAAGAGAAACATTCCAACTATTGCCTCGTCTCTAGGCGCAAATTCCAGTTTTTTACGGCAATTTAAAGAGTTGACCGATGCTAAATGAATATCTTTTTTCAATAATCTTCAAAAGTTCTACCGAAGTAGTTTATTGAATAACAATTTATCAATCATACCAAATTACGAGCGGTATTATCGGTACGGTATTATCATACCGCTTACGAGCGCACTGCGCAAGGATCGATTGAGAGCGGTAGGGGGACAAAAAATTCAATAGTTTTGGAATGGTATGAATGAACAAAAATTTTTTTGCATATTATTAAAGGTGAATATTTTCCGCGTTGTGTCACATACATACTTTTCAATTTTTTTTAGCGTGAAGAACACTTTAAAAATTTCAATTCTTTAACAAAAAATTATGTAAAATATTATTATTTAAACAAATGGATCGTGAAAAATATCTGTAATAAAGCACGACCATTTTCCTTTGACTTCACAAAATTTCATCGACTTATCTCCAGTAGTTTATGAGAAAATAATTTTACAATTTATCAAGCTCCAAAACTTCAACCTTCAATAACTTTAACAAAAAAAAAAAATAATTTTTACGAAATATTTATATCACGTGGAATGCGTCTAGTCTTCTTCCTAATGAACTGATTTTCAAAATCGGAGATTTTTCGAAATTTTCATGGACCACTTAACGTGGTTTAACCCAAAGGCCAATTATCGTCCTTTGCAAAGCATCTTATTTCAATCATAAAATTTTATTATCTGATGATCGTTGAAATAGTATATCTAAAATTTAGTAGATGTTTTTGACAGAGCAGTGTTGCTCACTGTATCAAAAAAACGATCAACTGACTTAACAAACTAATATTGTAAATAATCATGTCTGCAACACAGTAAACTTGTCTCATTTTCGTGATTTGTAATGGTTCACTGCAACAAAAGTAATAGATACGTAAGCATATACAAATGTATGAATAAAAAATGAAAATAAGTTGATAAATCAGTAACATAATACACTTTTAAACGCCAGCCGGTCGAAGCGCCGCCAGACAACGGATAATGCTTTTTATCATTTATTTATTAGGTGGGAAAGCCAGTAAATAACGGTTCGTATGCAAATTTGTTGCCAAGTGGGCGTCTGTGCTGAGTTTTGGAGGTTGCACCGAGAGATGTTTGATGTATGCACGCAGCAAGTGTAAATTTCCACTTTTAACACCGATATCATTTATAGTCCTGGGCGCTGTAACAAACTGGCTTCTTTGTGATTTAGTGAAATGTGTGAAAAACTTGCTCAAATTAGTTACGCCAAATTCATTATTAAAATATAACACTAATTGGCGTTGTTCGTACAATCTTATTAGCGCTCGAATTTGATGTATTTACCACATAAATGTCAACATTTTTATTTTGGCGCTATATTAGTTTATTTTGACTTGTGTTCGGCCATTACCACTAACATTAAATACAGGTATATTCAGTGTAAGCAAAGATATGTTTGAACAAACTATGTTGAACTCGATATAAACTGAAATGCATTGTAACACACATTAGTTAATAAAAACAAAGCGACAAAAGCTAGAGCTTTTTACCAAAGAAACCTATAGCAGAAATCACTCTATCGAAGTTGTTGCTAAGAGGTTAGGGGTTTTCCGAATTAAAATACAAAATATTTGTTTTGGCATTGGAGTTTCATTTGGACTGACTCAAGACCAAAAGTCATTACTTTCGAAATTAATATATATTTTTTCAAATCTGTCAAGTCAAGTCGCATGAATCAAGAATCTAAGATTTTACTTTAATAAAAAAATATTTAAATTGGTATTTTTCTCATGTCTCTGACTACACCAAACTGTTTAATTATTAGGTTGTTTACGTTTCATCCACTTAAATGATTATGTACCAGATGATGTAGATTCGTTTTATTGAGTAAATGTATGTGCCCAAAAAATAGGGTGACATTGTATTTATTTTGAAAATTCTTTATTTATTCTTCTAAATCAATTTCATTCCCTTCAAAGTAATCCCCTCCCGATGCAATGCACTTATGCCAACGGATTTTCCAATCTTCGAAACACTGGTTGTAGTCACTTTCCGGGATGGCCTTCAGTTCCGTCTTCACTGCGGCTTGAATCTCCTCTATCGTATAAAAGCGGTGTCCCCAGAGCGGTCTTTTGAGCTTGGTGAACAGTCAGAAGTCGCACGCCGCCAGATCAGGTGAATACGGTGGTTGCGGAACGATATGGGTTGAGTTTTTGGCGAAATGATCACGAATTACGAGGGCAGTATGGGATGGTGCATTATCGTGCTAAAAAAACCAAGAATTGTCTTTCCACAATTCCGGCCTTTTTAGGCGGATAGCGTTACACAAAAGACGCATAACGTTCAAATAATATTCTTTGTTGAAGGTTTGACTGGTTGGAAGCAATTCATAATGCACAACACCACGATAATCGAAGAACACAGTCAACATGACCTTGATTTTTGAGCGACTTTGTCGCGATTTTTTTGGTCTCGGCTCTCTTTTGGCACGATATTCTCTCGATTGATCGGTTGTTTCAGGGTCTTAAGCATAGATCCAAGTCTCATCGCTAGTTATAATGCGTTTCATGACACCCTGGTAGTCGGAAAGCATCGTTTCACACCCTTCAACTCGACGCCTTTTTTTCAAAAAATTCAATGTTTTCGGTACCATTCGAGATTTGACGCGCTTGAGGCCCAAAACATCCTTCAAGATGGTATTGGCTGAGCCTTTCGATATGTCAACTTCATCAGCAAGGTCTCTAATTGTTAATCGACGGTTTTTCAAAACCAAATCTTTGATTTGTTGAATATGAGCTTCGTCGGTTGCGGTTGATGGTCGCCCTGGACGCTCTTCGTCTCGTTCACGGCCGGCTTGGAACTCACTATACCACTTGTAAACATTTTTTTTAGACATAGCCTCATCACCAAAGACTTCTGCACCATCCTCAACGTATCCGCAGCAGAAAATTGATTCCGTAAACAAAGTTTAATGCAAATTCTTTGCTCAATATCGGCGATTATTTAGATAAAAAAAAACTAAGTTCAACAAAACATATTTAGGGCAGAGGTTCCAAAGCCCTATGCATCTGTAACTCCTGCAAAAGGGCCACTGTCTGAAAATGGGATTTAATGGCTCTCTTCAAACTAACTGATTAAAGTTCAGTCGTTGAGGCCGAAATTGTTCGCGTAATAGGTACCCAGTGGGCTTCTGTTTCAACCAGCAAGTTCAAAAGCCTTCTGGTGAATACACAAGCGCCAATTAAAGCTATCCGTAGAGCTAATATTATTATCGGTATTCTGCTTGAGACGATTGTCTCATGTCTCAAATTGTCACAATAGTAATTTAAATTAAGATTGTGACAATTGGAGACATGAGACAATTGTCTCAAGCAGAATACCGATATATGCCTCATTGCGCAAGCAATAACTACACTCTCAGTAAGTAATTCGGTAAATATCATCTGGTTACCCAGTCATAAGGAAATAAAAAAGTAGACAAGCTGGTCTGCAGGTGAAAACATAACTCCCTACGCTGGCCCTAAATGGTCTGGGCTCCTTCAAGGGTTGATGAAAGCAACTCCAGAAGAACAAATCAGGCCTTGGAATACTAGTAAAACAGGGCATACCACAAAGTTACTTTAAGTGGTGTTGATTGTGGGCAGGACAAAAAGTAATATTGTAGAATTCACAACCAGGCACCTACCCTTCACATCCCACCTTCACAAAATTTGAAAAGGAGATTCGGTAGAATGCAGAGCATGCGCGGAGGATGATAAGACGCTTCATTTTTTGTAAGAATGCCCAGCCTTCAGCAGGATGAGAGACGAGATATGTTCCGTGGCCCCCATTGCTCCAACTTAAGAGATATTAAAAGAGAGGTTGGAAAAGGTTTTTTATCAAATCCACTGAGTTGCTGGATAGGGCTTAATTTGGTTGCCTCCGGGTGCGCAATGGGCCTAATGATGGCTTAAGTGCGGTCATCTGCCATCTGGCAATCTTGCTACATTTAATAGTTTAGAGAGCAAAATTATAGTTCTCTCTAGTATAACTAGAACAAAAGAAAATTGAGAAACCTACAGTCTGTCAAGTAAGCGCGTAAGCGGAATTAGAGCGATATCTTTCATTAACTGTCGTTGAAATCGACCACGCTCTTACTTGACAGACTGTAATATAATACATTTAAATAGGAGTTTATAATGATAAGAATTGTAACCTTTGCATACTATATACATATCTCATATTAAAATTAAATTAAAAGTTTTTCACAATCAACTACATATGCTAAATAACAGAGTCCCAGCCTAAACAAGTGAAATTAACATTAACTTAAATCTATTTATTCGATGGTCCACAAAGTCACGTAGTCTTTTCTCAGCCGATGCAGAGTGCCTTCCAGCACCACAAATGAAGAAATCGTTAGCGCTCGTCACTTCTGTCGTCACTTGGATCGGTGCAATTGAGTAATTCGCAAATTTTTAAAGTACTCGTAAGCTAGTAGTCATTTAAAGTGGAATCAATGGAAAATGGTAAGCAATATAATAATGTAGACGAGAGTGAGAAATGAAAATAATAAAAATCGAGCCATTAATTGGCACTACAGCTATGCTGCTTCTCTTTTGTTCGGTTTCTTCACACGCAGCGTTGAGTGTATTTATTTAACCCACTCGTTACTGGTGTTGTTTGACTTAGCTGTGAAGCTGGGCAGGTGGATTAGCCAACGAAAGTGAAATAATATTTGTTAACCGCAAAGCCACGCATTTGCAGAAGCACACAGGGTGGTTCAGTAAAAGTGCGATTAGCCAGCATTTGGATAGTACGAAATTGACCAAACAACTATTTTTATACTAATTGTAACTAGAGAAAGAATATCACACTAAAACTATTGCTGTTGTGAGCCGCCGCGGTATTTTTTGTCAAGAAGAGCGAAAATGGATAAAACTATAGTTATGTAAAAACAAAAATGTATTTCCTTTTAATAGAGCACCTTTTATCTGAGCTTATACTTAAAGATATGTCTTCAAGCCAATAGTCAACGAAATTGAAATAAAATTGAAAATGCACACACATAGTACATTTAAACAAAACAAAACCAAAAGAATTTTAAATTTTGGGGACATATTATATGTCTGGTATCTGCAAATGGTAAAACATAGTTCGAACATAGAGCATTTCCATTTTATAAGTAAAACAAGCAAGAAACGTTAACTTCGGTTGGCTAGAATACTATTCACAAATAAACAATCATTCTATAAAAGCACTATTTCATAAGTGGTCCGATCTGGAAAGTTTCTTCCGACATTATAGACTTGCCTTGAACACCAATCCTTGTCAAATTTTGTAAAGATATCTCCACAAATAAAAAAACATTTATTTCTATCTATATGGTTCGATTTCAGGGGTTCCGACAACACCTTCTTGGAGAGAAAAAGATGTGTGCAAAATTTCAGTTTAATTCTCAAAAATTGAGTAACTAGTTCGTTATAGACATACAGAAATCGCCTCAGCTTGCCATGCTGACTCATTATATGTGACCTGGTCTACGAAAAGGGAGCTAACGTGCGAAAACTAGTTTTCTGGGAAACAGCTGTTAAAAATAAACAACTCGTTTCGTCAGTTTCTCGTTATCTCATTAATTGTTCTCCTTTCCAGAGGCTTCAAGGACGTCCAGTAAGTGTTGTTTTTGGTCGGAATATAATTATAGTTCATCGTGTAAGTTGCTAGTGTGGAACATTTAAACAAGTAACACTGAAGAAGTGACGTTTACTCTAATACCGCGCAGCTGCTGTTGTCTTGTTTTCATTCGTCTCTCTTTCCGGATGTTCTGTTATCACATTTGGATTCTATCACGTGAAAAAGCATCTCATCTTCCATCCGAATCAACTAAAAAGTGAAAATTGAGGTCACATATATATTTTGTAGGGTCTGTTCGTTTGTGATCGGGTCTCGAGCTGGTGTCACATGTTCGGCTTACTCGTATATATTATCGTTTTAAATTATTTTTAGTCAAATTCGCTTCCCAATATCAACGAAACCTGCTAGTTAACCAGAAATGCCTTTTTAACAATGTATTTTTTGATTTGCTGACGTCGAATAATTCCCATTATCGTAAGTTTCAGATGCAGTGAAATATATGAGTTTCAAGCCGTTTCGAGTTGGTACTTTGATAATGAGAATATTTCTACATCACCGCTTTTCGTATTATATAACCAAATGAGAGCTTCCTTCTTGACATAGCTCTTATGGAGTTACTTGAGCTTTCTGACCTGCTATACACTTTTCAAATGAACTACAATTTGGGGCTGAACTATAACTTAATTTAACAGCGTTTTACGCGATAACCGCTTATATTGCAAACTAAAAAAGGAACAGAAATAGGTAAGGAAGAGCTAAGTTCGGGTGTAACCGAACATTTTATAGTCTTGCAACTGGCAAAGGCTACAGACGGGGGGAATTTCTTCAGGTGCTGGCAAAATTTTATATTAAGTATGGACTTTGATATCGACCCAAATTTATCCATACTCACTAGATTTCATAAAGTACTCGTACATACCTCACATACAATCTCCAATCATATGGAGTATAGTCAGTCGGAAGTTCGAAAATCCTGATATTAGTTATATGGGGGCTAGGGTTAAGTTTTCGAACAATTTATTTTTTTTTTTTGGCACAAAGACATACTGTTATGAGCATAACACTCTCTCTAGGACACTCTACAAAGTTTCATAAAGATGTACAATTTTTACTCAAGTTACAACTTACACGAAAGGACGGACAGGCAGACGTTCACCCGGATTTTAACTAGCCTGGTCATCCTAATCGTTTATATATATTTAGCCCTATATCTACATATCTCGATTAGTTTTAGTCGATACTCACAACTGTTAGATTAACAAAACTATTATACTCTGTAGCAAGAAGTTGCAAGAGTATAAAAGCTATTCTTGATCTCTTTTTCAATTTGTAATATTTGAATTACGGCAGCACATTTTTCATGCAGTAGTGAATTCCTCACCGAGCCGTTCGATACAAAAAGAGATTTCAGACCAGGCGATTCCCTATCTTGCGACTTTTTCAACCTTCTTCTGGAGAAACTAGTTCCAGCTGCAGAACTAAATAGAGAAGGTACCATCTTCTATAAGAGCGTACAACTGCTGACCTCAACACCCACGCCGTTAGTTCTGCTTTCTCCAGACTGGACAAGAAAGCAAAAAAAAAATGGGTCTGGCAGTGAACGAGGGCAAGACGAAATATCTCCTGTCATCAAACAACATCGCACTCCCGACTTGCCACTCACGTCAATGTTGACAGGGGAAGCAGAGGAAGAGGAAGACCTCCACCCCGTTGGAAGGACAAAGTGGAGAAGGACCTGGCTTCGCGTGGAATATCCAATTGGCGCCACGTAGCGAAAAGAAGAAACGACTGGCACGCGGTTGTTAACTGGGCTATAATCGCGTAAGCGGTGTCTATGCCAATTAAAAAGAAGAAGTGAATTCCTGATATTTGAGCTATAGCAATCTTTCACCACAGAGATAAAAACTCAGGGTTTTAGTGAACGGTTTATTAGACACACTCAAGCAATGGGCAATTCAGCATGTTTTAGAAAATCTATCTGAATCTATCAGAGCCAAGAAAGAAAGAAAGAGTAACAGAAAGTAAAATGCTTAGTACAGCGATACTTTTGTATGAAAGTATAGCATGCAAAGGCTCCTACTGGAGCTGAAATCTATTTTTAAAGCTCGGGACCTTTTTTTTCTTAAAGAATTTATAATTTTTGCAACGAAATATGTCTCATGTGTAGATATTTAAGATTAGTGGTCAAAGCAATCTAAGCTTCTTCATTATCTACTTGGTATAAGGGGTTAGGTGGGTTTGAAAATTAACAAAAAAATCGATTTTTTTTTGTCTTATTAAATAGTCCAATATGTTTAGAATATTCTCCGAAAATTTCAAATCGATTCGAGTAAAATTCTAGGAGATATATCCTTCGGAAGTTCCGCCCATGAGGCCACGTCAGCGCAGCGCTCAAAACTTTAAACGTATTTATCTCAGAACTTTATTTTTTAAGTCGGTGGACACGATTTCTCGAAAAGTTATAAACCGATTTGGCTCAAATTTTGCACACATCTTTGGCATAACATTATGTACTTAATGAACGATCATTTTTGTTTTATAATAAATAATTTTTTTGAGCCAAAATATGGCGAAAATTTAACCAAAGAATGTGTTATTTTTTTCTAAGTCTGTAAAAAATTCAAATTTCAATATTATTATTTTTTTCTTCCTTCAATAAAGAGATTTATGCATGTACTAACGAAATATTTTTTATTTTTTGATTTTAGACAATCCAATTATGAGTTATGACGTGCACGGCAAGATCACTTTTTTTTTTGAGACGTCACGGGAGATGAGTTGTCAACGGCTGAGTTTTCAGAATTTTTACATGAAAATTTCACAAAATAGTATTTAAATATGTACCTTCGATATGTTGAATTGTTTGAATTAAATATATGTTTATATATATTAAAAAAAAAAATTATGAAAATACGCTTATTTTTAGCCGCTGAAACCCACCTAACTCCATAAGGGGCAATATTACTTCTAACAGTCAATCAACAGTCCGCTCAGTGCTGCTGAGATGAAACCCGAATTGATTTTGAGCATAAAGCAACATCGGTAGAAAAATTTTAAACTCTAATTTTTGACATCCAACCAGGGTGAAATCGCATAAATGATTTTAAAGACACTATGATTAAAAATGGTTTAAGTTTTAGGAAAAAATTTTTGTTATTTTATAATATAAAATTAAAATTTTAATACTTATAATGCATTTCTAGATATATTTTTTCTATCTTTGACTGGTTTATTGATTATTATGCACTTGGTCTACAATTACATAGGGTCTAATTGATAAATCAGGTGTTGAAGTGCGTTCACGAGCATTTAGACGCTTATTAAACTGAGTTAAGTGACCATTTAAAAATTGCCGAAACCAAAAAACTCACACAATTTTTGATTTGCTCTTGCCCTCAGTTCCGCATATCGCTTTGCCCTAACAAAACTACAGCAAAAATTATTCCAGCTATGCGGCTTCGTAAGTATGGATTTCGCTTTACTTTAAACTTGATTTGGTGCCTGAACGAAAAATACGAATTCAAAATGAAAATTCCAAATCAGCCTTTCCATTTTGACCACGAAAGCTGCACGAAGAAACCGGAATATCAGTACACGTATGTATGTATGTACTTGGCAGACGTGAGCCAACACCGGCCAGCTCATTATTGCCAATGTAAAGCAGCAAGAGCCGAAGCAAAACATAAACGCGGATTGAAAGTGAGAGTGAGAGTGGGAGCGTCTGGTGAAGCATGTGAGTGAAGGCGAAAAGCTTTCGCCAGTGCGTCGGTTACTGGCTGCGTGTTGGACGAGTCGATGATGGCCGTAACGATGACTCTGCAGTGCTTAGGAAATGCAGCCTAAGAAGAGTTTTGAAATTACCGATCATTGGCCAAAGTGCAGCCGAGAAGTAAACACGCGCGGGTGGCTTTGTGGGCAGACATAGAAGTGGCGTGTGCTAAATAAATCGAAATAAGTATAAGAAACAGCAAGAAAAACAAGATATATAGTGTATATATGTATATTGAGTTTAAAAACAGCGTAAAATTTTAATTGAGATTAAATGTAAGCGTGAAGAGAGGCGTAGTGCGAGTGATGATAAAAAGTAACAACAGCGACAAAGTGCAGTGCTCTGCGCACAAAGTAAACATAAAAAACAAACTAACGGAAACTGTTTAAGTTTCGGCAACATAATTCGAAAAAAAGTTTCGTAAATTTGACTCAAAATCCATTTTGAATATCACGTGCAACATTTTACTTCCTCCCGAAACCCCTTTATTTAACAGTAATTTGCGTGTTTTCGCGAAATCTCTCAAATTTAAATAGTACAAAAATTTTCGGCGTTACGTCACTTGCGCGTCGCGTGCGTGACCAAATCGTGGTAGGCCGAACAAGCGCACACCCCAAAAATAGAAATTG
>JAPZAG010002992.1:0-13111 GCA_027475135.1 Bactrocera correcta | reverse complement strand
TTTTTTAGAAAAATAAAATTAAGTAATGTGCAAATGGTGGACAATTTCGAAATATATTTGTTTTATTTTAACTGGTTTAGAAATACGCTAGTTAGTTAGTCGATTTTAATTAATTAATATTAATGAAAACTTATGAAAAATTAATTAATTAATCCCTTAATTTAATTAATATTAATTTAATTAATATTCAATGCTAAAACCTCACAAATACCACAATTTTCTTCATTAAATTTAAGGAACTTCAAACGAAAAATAAAATAAAAATTATTACAGTCGAAATTCCCTAAAATACCAATGAGTCAAAATAGAGCATATCGTCTCCTAAAATGCAAAATAACATAACATCACTTTTCATAAGTTTTCAGGCGTAGGAAAAACGATACAATAGAAATCACTTGATTGAAAAAAAAATTATTTTTGGTTTAAAATTGGTTATGTATTGGTTAAGATTATAGTTTTGATTGCAAAATGGTTATATATTGGTTATTTCTGACAGCGGAAGTTGAAAATTTTATGCTACATACTTATATGTTACAACGACAGAGGATATATGTATGTAACATGATGTAGTGAATCGAAACCAATGAAAACTCAATTTCGATTTTGTTTTTTTTTTTTTTTATGATAAGTTGTTTTGAAACCCATAAAAATATTTTGCAAGTGAGATGATTTTGCAAGCATCTCCAGTAGTACATAAGAAGAGCATTATTTCGTTATTTGCTAACGCAAAATAAGTTCTAGTAATACGTTTTTCCTCATTGTATATTTCTATAAAAAAACCCATAATTTTATAATAAAATTTTTTTATAAGTAAATTAATTGTTTTATGTTGCCCTGGATATTTTAGAAAATTTTGATTTTTCCACAGTTTTCTTTTTTTGCTCAATGAAAATTTTCTTTTGGATTTCAAAAGTCTCTCGCATACTCTGAGGAGTAATGACGTCATTAAGTGCTCAGATGTCGGTGCTATTTACCGGTGGAAGAGAATGGGAGAATGGAATATCTACGCCAAAGATAATTTCTCAAAATGAACTCAATTGTAAATACATTAATAGAAAGTTTCCGAATATTGGTAAAAAACTGGATAGAGTACTCGTAAGTATAAATTGTTACAACAAATTACTCGGAAATTGCAATTAAATTCGCCGGAAAAATAATATTTTGCTAAGTTAATATGACTGTCCTTAATTACTATTTAAAATATGAGCACGATCTGTTAATCAAGTTGTTTGCGGAATCGCGGAGTATGTTGGAAAACGCTAAGGTAATACAGTTGTATCGAAAATACAAGCCTATGAGTGGTACAAAGCCTTCAAAGAAGGTGCAGAGATCGCTGAAGACATGGACGACCTTCGATCTTTTCAACTGATGAAAATGTTATAAAAGTGAAGGATATGGTGCTTGAAAATCGTCAGACAAGTGTTGGAGAGATGGCAAGAGGGCCCGACCTCTGAAAAACTTTCAGACTGTAAGAGCAAATATGAGCACCAAGTAAAACTATATCCGTATATCATCTGGATAAATTTTTGGATAATTAAGAAATTTTGGTGAGGAACACAGCAAGCGGTTTCACCAGGATCTGAAAGTGATGTAGGAAAGTTCTTAAAGTTAAAGGTTCTTAAAGAGATTGTGTCTTATTATATATGTATAATTCATTTCTTCTAGTATTGTTTAATGTAAAACAAAAAGAAAGAATTCAAAATAAACGAGAGCAAAACAAACAACAAATCACTTTTTTAGGAACGCTTATAATATAGCTTATAAGATATCAGAAATATATCTTACATCCAGGGCCATAAAATCATTGTAGAACAGTGTTAACATAATTCTACTGAACATTTTTTGCCTAGATGTAGTTCTATGCTCGTAAAGATGAGCTTGCGTGGCAATCGTAGATGCCACTAGCAGTTTTACGTTCTTTCAAAAATTCACCTTTACAGGCTTTGACTTGAGTTTATAATTTTCCTAGAAAATGTGAAGAAGTTGGTTTGAAAATAGGTACAATCATATAGTTAATTAATCAAGTTAAGAGTTAAAGACATATTTGATTTTTTTTTATTTTTAATTGGAAAGTTTAACGTGCTCCATTTATAAAAACAGGAACATAATTTTTAAAATAGGACTACGTAATAGGTGGTACAGTATATTTCAGAACTTGTTTTCCATATCAAAGTACTGCAGCTTGTTTGGCAAAATTGTGAATTAGGAATCTCAGGACGATTTCTTGATACATCTTGAAACAGAGGTAGCACCTCGTCCAGCACTTATACGAGTATAATCCTATTTTACATACCAGTTGAAATGACTTAGTAAGGCTTCACAAATTTATAAAGATGACTAAGCATATGTAGTCTGTCCCTAAGGGTTTGAAGTATTTATTTGTTTATTATTTTAGTTTTATTTGGTATGAACAGCTTTTAAAATCGGTTTATTGCTGCCTAATATCTTCACAAAGAATAAAATCAACTTATATAAATTCTTTCCCACGACAGTCGGGTCTACGTATATGGATCGGATCAGAATTTGTTTGCGGCCAAGGACTGTCGACTCGGCAGAATTCTGATGCCAAAAAAAAAAAATAACAACAAGCTTACATAAATGAAATTAAATGCTTCAAATGCTCTCCTCTTATAACCTCTATGTCGAATGTGGTATTTGTTCTTCCGCTTAGTTTTAATGGTACGTGACATATTTTAGTAAAATTTGGTGACAGTTTACTAATAGTAATATGTATTATTAAAGCTTTATATTATACTTTTCCTGTAACGTTCGCTTTAAAAAAAATTATAAAATTATTGAATTAAATTAGTTCAATTATATTTCAAATTATTCACCATTTGCTTGAAGTTTTTTAAATATCATATTATACAATTTATTAACTATGTGGACATGCAAAACATAAATTGAAACCACTTATACATACCAACTACCGGAAGAGTTAAACATTGAAATCATTGCAAAATGCTAAATAAATTAAAATACACTCACACATTCTTAGAGGCTACACAATTGAAGTGCTCACAACAACATGACCACTACACATGCCACATTTGGGGATTAAATCAACGATGTGCTATGTTATGTAATGCTATGATATAATATGTTATGTTATGTTATGCTGTGTTATGTTATGTTATGTCATGAAAGTTATGTTATGTTATGCTGTGTTATGTTATGTTAAGTTATGTTATGTTATGTTATGTTATGTTATGTTATGTTATGTTATGTTATGTTATGTTATGTTATGTTATGTTATGTTATGTTATGTTATGTTATGTTATGTTATGCTGTGCTATGTTATGTTAAGTTATGTTATGCTTTGTTATTATGCTATGCAATGTTGTGTTACGCAATGTTAAATTATGTAATGTTACGTTATGCTATGTGAAGATATGCTGTGTTATGTTACTATGTTACATTAAGTTATGTTATGTTATGTTATGTTATGCTATACTTTGTAACATTGTGTTATGATATGTTAAGTATTGTTGATAAAATGACATGAATACATGCAATTTATGCTTACTTATACGAAAATTGATATCACTTTAAATTTCGCGCTACACACCAGCAAGCCACATGCAAATATGATTATGAATTACGAGTATTAATGCTTAACTACTTTTTTTGTATTTATGTATTATGTACGTAAAATGTTATGGTCAAAATAATGATCAACGAATTGCATATGCCATGATATGATTTTGTTTCTGTAAACGATACTCTTTCCGTTGTGAATATTATTGATGACGTAGTTAAAAGATGGATGATATGATGGCTTGAGCGACACAACTAATGATTAATTTAATTCGACGACGAGTGAGGAGATTTTTTTTTACATTCCTTTTTTTTTTTGTTTTGTTTTTTTGTTTTTTTTTGTTTTACGCTGCTACACAACAATTAATTACAGTTTCCGTTTACTGATCTGCAATCTCAACGATGCGATGAGCGATAATGTGAGGTTATGAGTGTAGATGCATACTTATTTGGTGACACATTTAAGTAATGGATGTTAGTGATTGATTCACCAGTGAACTCAAGCGGTCGCTATGAATGATTTATTTGATTTTTGTTTTATGGAATTTATGAAGATGTCAGAAATTTCTATGGACAATGCAATGTTTTTGGTTAGCGTTTTCAACTACTTTATTTGTTATATATTTATGTGTGTTGGTGTGTGTGTTAAAAATGGACGCACTAATGCTCAGGCAGTGGTTGCTTTAGCAAATACTACTTGCGTTCTTTATTGAGAAGGAAAAAGAAAAACCATACTTGAAAAATATAAATTCTTGTGTGTGCGCTTGTAACGAAATTGAATTGATATATGGTGGTAGAAGGAATTTTCATAGCAATTAAATGTGGTTGTCAAAATTGCAAAACACAAATGTTGCTCGAGTCCAAACAACGAACGAACAAACGTTAATTTTTGCATACTTAATTTTATACTCTTTTCTGTGTTTTTTTTTTTTTTTTTGGAAAATTGATGCCTGGCCACGCATTTCAGTCATGACTTCATAATTACTTTATTTATATTAGTCATATTCGAAATTTATTTACACTCTTTGAATATGACAAACTAAGCTTTTTTTATTTTCTTAGATATTTTTGATTCCTATAAAATATGAAAAAATATATTTATTTCGGTAATTAATGCTATAGGTTTGTAGTTGCATTGCTAGGTGGATGATAGCGTGTGCGATTTGATGATGAAATTAAAACTAAAATTCGTATGAAGGATTCATGAAGTTGTGCGGGAAATTCAAGAATAATGATGAGCTTGTCTGATCATTCTACATACATACATATAGTACTTTAATGGGTGAGTTACTCGTACTCATGGATATTCGTTGCGTTTGTATGACTGCTAACTAATGGCTAGTTTTTCAATGCGGGTTTTTCATGAATTTAAAGTGAAGATTTTATAGGTTAGGTAGATATACTAACGCTGAGTTTTCAAGTTTAAAATTAATGTCAAATGTGTTGAACTTTTCAGATAATTTTTTTTTTTCAGAGTAAGAATTTTACAAGTAGACATGATTCGCATTTAAAATTAACTACCAGTTCTAGAGTCGTACTTCGAAGCTAAAGCTAAAGAATTATGAAAAGAAAATTGAACCAAGAATGATATAATGTACTTGTATGATAAACTGTTTTCACCAAAATGAAGTCTAACCTTAAAAAACCTTGAAAAAACGAAATCTCGCCTTCCTCTGAACTAAACTTAAAATATATGCAAGCTACACTTATGGGAGAGGACATTAAAATTTAAGGAGAAAAAATTTCTAAACTTCAACATAGCTTTGCTTGGAGAGAACATTAAAAGTTAGGAAGAAAAAATGTCGAAAATTCAACAAAGCTTTGCTTGGAGAGGACATAAGAAGTCAAAGAGAAAAAATTCAGAAAATTTAACCAAGCTATGCTCGGAGATGACTTTAGGTTAAAGAGAAAAAATGTCGAAAATTCAGCATAACTGTGCTAGAGTTCTCATACTTTCTGTTGAAGGTACCAAAGAGCGTCGATAGTGACATTTTTGCTTAGGCAACACAGGTAAGCACCATTCAGCTTACTTTATCACTCAAAATCTATTGTCCTCAGATTTTGCAGTTGTAGCAATTTTCTCGTAGTATTTATAATCATTATTAATTAATATTTATTTAATACTTCTTACTCACTCACCAACACATTTGACATTTATTTTGCCACTTTAACAAAATAACTACTTTTTCACTATAAACAAAATGCTTATCAAATATTACTGTGTACATGTATGCATATGTTGTAGTAGTTAAAAAAAAAAAAATAAAATATTACAATAAAAATAATGGGTGCTCTACGCTTACTGCGTTTTGTCCTGCATTTACCTCAGCAAGTCCTATTATGCCTTTGTATTAAAGTAAACTAGCTTAAATATTGTTGCCTCTGCCTATAAAAACTAGTTTATTAAAAAAAAACTATACATTATATTATGTAGCTTATAGAAAACGGCGTAACTCCAAAAAACGAAATTTCCGTACAGACACACACAAAAGTTAGTACTCTTTATATTTAAAAAAATCAACATATTTTTGTATATTCAAAACCATTTTGTTAACGTTGACCACATAGAAAGCTCAAATTTTATTGGTAACGTTGCAGCGATCTCTGGCGTCATCTAGTATACGAGCGCGCAGTTCATGTTGACGGTTTTTGCTGCCAAACCGCTTCATCACATCAGTAGTTTATGCATTTCATCGTAGATATGCAGTTATTGGTGATTTTTGTTCAGTAGCTTGTAATTAAAAATATCTTCCAGTTCGCGCAGTAACATAATATATTATAATATTTTATGTATGAAAAAAATTTATTTAAGCAAAAAGCAAATTTATTCTGAAAACTTCAATGTGGAATTTTCATGATTTTTTTGTATTATTGGCGCATTGTTAATAATATTAGTATGTATGTTGTTGCTACACACCAAGAAGCACATGAAGTTTACTTTTTTAAATTAAATTTATGTATATGTGACTCGCTAATATTAATCACATTAGACAATTATATACGACAATAATTGCTTTATTTTAATTTGCTATGATTTGTTGTTGTTGCTTGCGAAAACATTTAGTTAAAAGCAAAACATGTAAATGCAATAAACAGCTGGCCAATTTTCACACTACGCAAATGTATGCGTCAAAAAAGCTGATGATTTTGTTGTCATTTGGTGGAGACTAACAAAAAATTTGTTCGAAGAAATCTGACTTCTTTTCACTAACTGATTTTAATTTACTTTTTGGAATAAAAAAAATATGCAAAGAAAACCACCCGTTGAAAAGCTGGAGTTATGTATTTTTCATACTTTCTATAGATGTCTACTTAACAGAAATACTTTGAGCCCTCATACACATAGTACATGGAGACGTAAAAGAGCTGTGCGGCTCATTTTTGAGCCCAATTTTTCGAGAAGAAATAAGCTAAGGAGTTCCTTACATAGAATCACTTTGACAAGGTTGTGAATTTATTAAAAAAAAGTGTATTTATATTCGAATAATACAATATGCTTCCTCCAAATAATAAGTTTCTAACGATAAAGAGGAAAAACAATTCGCCATTTTGAATATAGTCGAGCGTTGCGATTATGAAATGACTTAATTAAACACTCGTTCGATCTCGAGATTGATTATCATCTGAACCGATTTGTTTACATTATCAACTTTCCTTTACTTTCTATAAGGTTAAGGTCTAAGGTTATTTTATCGGTTATTTAATCGGTTATTTAATAGGTTATTTAGTCGACAAACATGGTATATGGTATACCATATGAATCAAAGTCTTGGTGGTAATAATCACTGAACAGACAATGGAAATATGGGACGCACATTGCACATGGCATACGAACTCCAGTAGGAGTGTTAACAGGTAACTGTCGTATTGGCAGACGGCGAATACTATACAACAACTCTAGAAGCTGCTAAGAGGTAGAAAAAGAAGTTGCTTAGAATATCTTCAACCAACGCAACTTTTCACCATATAAAACTTCTTGAATTGATGAAGTACAGGGATTTTAAAGACTTCGGGTCGTCTACCGTTATTAACCGTATTTACTTGCATTCTTTGAATGCTTTTTTTCATTTCCAAAAAATCTTGAGACTAAAGGACAGGTAAAGCCATTTTTGTTTTCTTGGCAATGCCACGGAAAATCCCTATATAAAATTTCTTGAATTGATGGAGTACAGGGTGGTTAAAAAGAACAGGGTATTGTGAGGAATTTTAAAGACTTTACCTCTACTTTTATTCTTTGAAATTTTTTTTTCATTTTCGAAAAATCTTGATATAAAAGACAGGTGAAATCATTTTTGGGTAACCCAACTTTGTTTTCTTAACAATGTCATGGAGATCCCCATAACAATTTCTTGAGTTGATGGAGTACGGGCTGGTTCAGAGAGCACAACTTATCTACTTGTGTTCTTTCAAGGTTTTTCTTTCATTTCTGGAAAATCTTGAATCTAAAATATAGATAACGCCATTTTTAAGTAACCGGACTTTGTTAAATTACATATTTACAATTTGTTATAGATTTACTTCCATTACATCTATTCAAACTACTCGCGTAGATGGAATAAATACAAATTTTGGGGCTTTTTTACTATGAGGAGGAATATATTATTTTATTTTGGGATTCTCAACTAGATAGTGCTAAAAAATGTTTGAAAGATATTTTGTTTAATAAAGATATGTTAAGAATTTTATAGATTTGTTTTTATGTTTTCATCAGCCAACTTCTGCCTGCTAATATATTTAAAAGCAGTAAATTTCAAATTTATTATAACAAATTTAACGTTGGAAAACGAAGATCGCAACCGATCTTATGTTAAATTTTTCAACATTTTACGCACAAAATTTCTTAATTGATTTCATTTATGTTAACTTACGTTCATTATTTATAAATAGCTATTAATACATACGCTTTTACTTTTTTCTTAATCAAGTATATTTCTTAAAAATGTAGCTTTTCAAAACACACTTGTTCCTAAAACGGTTTTCAATGTGTTAACGTATGTGTGGTACACGCCTTCTAACGACAAAAAAAAACTGCTAAGAATAAAATAAATTACTGTATACGACATTTTGTTTTTTTTTTTTTTTTTTTTTGATATGGTAATACTATTTTTTGTTAGTCTTCGAATAATGCGATGAATTGAGAGCGAGCGAGTTTAAAAGTAGTCAGAGTAGAGAATTATGTTAGTTGTTAGTAGAAAGAATTACGGAGAGGTAAAATGAGTTCACTGCAAATGAAAGTAAAACAATTTCGAAAGATACAATTTGTTATGTTTACATCAAAATAATGAAAATTCAAAAGTCGAAATCTAAATCGATAAGAAAGTATGGGTAGTGAAATGGAAATTCACAATCGAATTTGTAAGTCGAATAAGAAATTGATTGATATTGGAGAAAAAGTTCAATTCATCAGATTATTACAATTAATACACGCTAACAATTACATACAACTTGACGACAGTACTTATTACGATTAATGGAAAAAAATATACACACAATAAACACCAAACGCCAATTAAATTTCAATTTAGGTTTATATATATATATACTTGTTTGTTTTTGTTTCTGCTTTTTTTTTGTTTTTTTGTTTAATTACATTTTTTAGTTTAATTACAATCCAAATGTTTTAAAAGATAGGAAGAGAATAGACAGAGAAATCGATATTTGGTAATGTAGTTACGACGTATAGTTACGGAAAAAGGAAAAAGAAAAATCAGAACCAAATCGTAAATGCTTTATAAAAACTTTTTAAGCCAATATGGCATCACTATTTATGCAAAACTATAGACGACTGTTTTTTGTTTTCTTTTTTGATCGGGTTTTACTATGCAACATAAAAATTGTTCAAAATTTTTGAGAAATTTTTTCTGTTTTACAATAGATAATTACAATAATAATAACAACACAACAAACACAAAGCGTGCAACATGAGAAATGAGCGCTTTAATCCGAAACTGCTGGAATGATTAAAAAAAAATTAATTTAAAAAATATGTAATAAATAAATAAATAAATAAAAAATTATAAAAAAATAAAAATAGTAATAAAAATAATGAAAATAAATTTCGGCTAACCAAGAAGTTATAGGACATAACTGAAGTATTTAAGTACATTTTAAGGGTACTTGTGCAGTTTTCGGTATCTAAGAAAATTTAAAAAAAACAGAGATTCACTTCGATTTTCAGTACTTGAGAAAACTGAAAAAAATTTAAACAGAAATTGACTTCAGCCTTTTAATTTGAAAAAAAAAAAATTATTTATTGTAGGTTGTGTGCAGGTACTAATTAAAATTACACCCTTTTTTCGAGTGCAAATACGGAATTTTGAAATAAAATAATAAAAAAAAAACAAAAATATTAGTAAAAAATTTTAAAAAATTAACTAAGACGTTTAATAATGAATGTATCAACATGGTGTAATTTCATTTAATTCCCATTTGGTAAGTAAGGCCTTTTAAGCAGGATCAGGCAGGATAGGGTAGCGTTTAAGAATTTTTAATTTTAAAGTCTGTTCGAATTAATTAAGTATTTTATAATTTTGTTTAAATAAAAATAATTTATGTATTACCAATATATTTTTTTTAAATTATGTTTATGAAATTTTTTTAAAATAATTTTCGAATTTTTTTTAAATAAATTTCGATTCTGTTTTAATAATTTTGGATTTTTTTAATCATTTTCGAATTTTTTTTAAAATAATTTTTTTTTTTTTATTTTTGTTTCAATTTTCATATATTCATAATTGGACTGTGAGTTGTTATTGTTTTTCTTTCTTTTTTTGTTTCTTTTTTGTTTTTGGTTTGTAAGTGTTGTGGTGAAATGTGCGTGGGCTAATTTGTTTGCCACCAGTGTGTTCGTTGGCAAGTCGCTGTCATATATGCTGTGTGTTGTGTGGCGGAAGTCGCTGTTGGGTGTTGGGCAGGTGCGTGGCTAGTTGGGCTGCGTGCAAGGGCTTGTGATGTGATGGTTCTGTGCGGTTTTTCTAAACATCGCCAATGAGTTTCCTACACTTTTTTCGGCATTTGTGCAATTTTTCATTGTGTGCGCATGCATGTATGGAGTGTGGGTGGGCGGTTAAAGGACTTTCGGTGCGTTGGTAGAGTGCTGGTGTTGGTAGCTGGATTTTAGTTTTTGTAAATTTTCAATATTTTTTTGTCTGATTATTGGAGTTGGGCTAATTTGATAATGTTTATTTAGGTTTTGGCATTTTTGCTGTGATTTTCTAATGTTTTCCAAATGTTTGGTGTGTGATTGCTTAATTTGCATTGCATTAAAAATCAAAATAAAATTTCATACACTTTTTTCTTTGAAGCAAACAAAAAAATTGCATTGGTTCAATTATTGTAGTACAATATTTTTTTTCTTTTTTAATTTTTTTTTTCAAATACTTTGCTTATAGTGATTTGATTTGCATAATTTTTAGGTGAAATAAATTATTCGAAATAGCAAAATTTGATTTGTTTGTATGGATGAGCGGCAAAGGAAAACGAAAACACACTTAAAATAAAGTAATGGAATTTTAGTAGTTAGTTTAAAACACTTGTCATAAAGTGTTAAATATTATTGTTGTAAAAAGTATTTTTTCAGCCTTAAACGCTGTTTGTTTTTCATTACACACGCGTTTACGCTGCTTAAATGGAATATTTCTTGTTAGTATTTTTTTTTTTTTGATTTTTTTTCTTGCAGAAATTTCATTTTGATTTGGTGTTTATTTGCTAAATTTTACTTGTATAATTAAAGAAAAAATTAAAATTTTTTTCATAGTTTAAAGCTAATTGATAATTTCTATAATTAAAAATAAATTTAATTTAATTTTGACGCTAGTTGTAGCTATTTCGTATTTTAGTTGATCGTTTTCGCTATGAACGATTTATAAACGTAAAAGTTGTTTGTTTGTTAAAATTGTCTCACCTTCGACCCTTTTCATTTTTTAACGTGCCCCCATATTTGGCTCTTGTTCCAATCAAGTCTATTATCTCAGGTATACAACTTGCAAAAATCGCCTGTGTTCAGTGTGAGAAATGAATTGATAGTGAAGAGTTTGAATAAAATTATTTCTTTCATTAGTTTTTATTTTTGGAAATATTTTTTGTTAGTTTTGTTTTAACGCTGGACGCTGAAAACGAAATTTTATTTGTTTATTCGTTTTTTTTTTTATTATTTTTTGGTAATTTTTTCTTGCTGGTTTTGTAAACGTGCTACATATGGAACCCAGTACTACTGGCAGCGCTTGACGTCCCTAGCTAGTTTGCATATTTTTTCTCCTTGATAAATTAATTTGATTATACTTTTCGTTCTGGGGGTAAAAGCAATGTGTACAAATGTTCAGTTTTATATTTTTAATTCTATTTTTTTCTACATAAATGTAAATAAAATATGATTTAGTTGTATTTTAATAACTATTTTCAACAACAAAACCAATTTTCCTTTTTAGTTTCGCATAAAAAAATTTATTTAAAAAAAAAAAATATTTTGCGGAACACAGTCTCAGTGAAGTTGACTTTTAGCTGTTCGGTTACATACAGTTGGCTTAGACCGTGTTCACACGACGACTATTTTGTCACACGAACGGGTGTTTTGTACGCCAGGTGTTGACTAGAAAAGAGGAAGGGATCATATCGAATGTGCTCAGGTGGCTCGGTTTTGTGCTTGTTCACTGTTGTAAACAATTAGAGGAATTTGGAAATTTCTTAACTCGTGATCCTGGACTTGTGTTGCTCCTGTAAACATAATGGGCAACACCAAACGAGAATTGCTCTACAATGAGCAACAAAAGTCTTCACGTGAACTATTTAAAATGTCACTTCGAATAAATCAGCAATCAGATCATATAAAGAACATTTAGTTCAAACAAATAATTTTGCGGAAAGCAGATTTGGCAAACAAATATATTTTACCAAATAGATAATGATTATAAGCATATCACATTCGTAAATTGTCGGAGTGTTTAATAATACGAAGGAAAGTGCTTTAAAGGTAACCAGAATGAAGCGATTTGTTGTAGAAATTTTGATATATGAAATATTGGTTTATATTTTGCACTTTTTGTCTTTGGGAAGAAGGAATAATCATATCATCAAGTCAGGACTACCGAAACTTCAATATATTGTAAAAATTAGCGTGGAGGCTAAAACAGACATACAACCAGTGAAAACTCATAAGACTTTTGCATTTAGGTGTGCAGATACGCTCTTACGAAGCTCATGGAAACGTAATTATCCGGTAACCGGTAACTTAACCGATAAAAAATAATTATTAATACATTGTAAGAATTAGCGTGGAAGCTTTAAAACAGACATACCGTCCAACTCATAAGACTTTAGCGGTTCGATTTGCCGATTCAATCGAAACGAAACTCATAGTAACAGAAGTTTCTGGCTTTTTGTAACTAACCGGTGATGTAACCGGTAACTTAACCGTCAATGATAATTATAATAAAAATATTAAGAATTTTTAACACTGAACACATTGCTTGCATTTTTTATATCACTTTTTAAGAAAATATTGACCATTAACAACTAATATCACCTGGTATTAAAGGCCTTCGCTCTGTTCAAAGCAACGCAGTGAGTGAAACTTTAT
>JAPZAG010002991.1:0-13114 GCA_027475135.1 Bactrocera correcta | reverse complement strand
ACCTCATGAGCAGAAAACGTAGACTCAGGCAGAATCAAACGAACCGAACATCCCGAATGCACTCATAAGTCACAGGACCATTAGGACTATTGTCCCAACAGTCTTGTTGCCTACATCAAACCCTATAACATAGAAACCTCCTGCTCCCCAGCTATCCCTCCCGCTCCTTGTTATCATCGGAAATTCAGTCATTCCGCAGCAAGGTGGTTTTGGCACGCTAAGACTGTCGTGGCTGCTTTCCACCATACAGCGGCTCCATAAGTGACACAGGCAACAAACAAGCCACGATATATGGTGCGACATAGAAGTGAAGTGAAGTGAAAGTGACGTGTTTTTCTGGTGCTCCGCTTATGGCACCAACTACTAGTGGAAATACTTCAAAATTATTTCCCAAGTGCGCGAAACGCCCACATCTTCCAAGTCTAATCACAAAACTGAGCTGGTGCTCTCGTGTAAAAGAAGTAAGCGAAAAGTTATATTTTTAAATATCTATTGTTTTTTTTCTTGTGCGAAGGTCACAGAAAAGAGAATTCACAAAGAGCGCATATTCTCTCTCTCCCTTCCACAAAAAACACATCCCACAACCCACGTTCCACACTAATAGAAATTACCGAGGGATTTATTCCTGAGGAATTTACGTGATCACCAGTAATAAAGGATTGCTGTAGGCGTAGCTGAGGAAATGTCAGCTAAAGCCAAACAAGCAAATACCTTTGCTGGTAATAAGGAGGATGTTAGCCCATTCACACGGAGCAATAAGACTCCCCGATCGCCGGACCGTCAGACAACAATGCCCATATTACAGAGCATTAAAGTTGCTAAATCATCTGCCTGCGAGGTGACTCCTGTGGACAATGGCTTAGCTTCGACTAACGACTCCAGCGTAGTCAACATGTCTTCTGCAAATAAAATCAATAGCAGTGATTTGATAGTATCAATGAGCGAAGGAGAGAACGCGCTCTCCGCTCTGGGAGTGCTAATAGATGAGCTAATCTCTCTCACGCACAGCCAGAAGCAAAGACATGTCAACCAGCACATGCGAAATATAATAGACCAAATAGCACAATTACAAAAACAAGCAACAAGAGAAGTTAGAGAGGCGGCATCTCTCCCGATTTCCCAACCGAAAAGAGGCCGCGCAAAGAGCTCTGAAGAACCAATAGCAGAGGAGCAGACTCAGCAACAAACGAAACGAACTTGTTTCAATTCGCCAAAAACCCGGGCGAGAACAAATCTAATTGGTCAGTTTAAACGATCAATTATAATGAAGGACAGCGTCAATACCAACAATTTAGAAGGCATCACAAAGTCACTACCAGCAACTCAGCTGGGCACAAAAACATCAGAAGAGGCTAACTGCGACTCTCTGAAACCAATGGAGGAACCGTGGAACATAGTAGCTAGGAAAGCTAACCAAAAGTCTACGAAATTGCCGAAGACAAAGCCCCAGGCCATATTAATCTCAAAAAATGGGAATCTTACCTATGCTGAAATCCTACGCAAAATTAAGACAGACTCTATCTGAACACTTTCGGAAACATGGTAACCAAAATACGCAAAACACAAGGCGGAGAAATGTTGCTACAGCTAAGTGGTACAGTGATACCAACAGACTCGCACGAAAATATGAAGAAATGCCTCGGTGACCAAGCAAACGTTAAATTGTTGACCCAGGAGATCCTACTTGAGTGTAAAGACTTGGATGAAATCACCAGTAAGGAAGAGGTTCTCTATGCTCTGCAAAGAGAGTTGGGAGACAAGGAGTTGACGATCTCAGAATTAAGGGCATAAGAAAGGCTTACGGAGACACTCAAACTGCACTCATAAAACTCCCGGTTGAGGCAGCTACACAGCTTCTAAAAAGTAGAAAGCTGAAAGTCGGGTGGGTAATCTGCCGTATTCGGGAACATAGGCAGCCGCAGCGATGCTTCAGGTGTCTTGACTATGGTCACACAGCGAAAGTGTGCACAAACGAGGATAGGTCTAGGATCTGCAGAAGATGTGGAGAAGGTGAACATCAAGCCAAGGACTGCATCAATAAGCCGAAATGCTTACTCTGCCTGAAGGCAGGATCCAAAGAAACTGAGCATTTCACTGGAAGCGTCAGGTGCCCGGTATATAAGAAGGCTGCACAAAAGGTCGTATGAGATTATCACAACTCAACCTTAACCATTGTCAAGCGGCACAGGACCTGCTAAAACAGACGATCGCTGAGAAGCAGATCGACTTGGCATTACTCAGCGAACCATACAAAACCGGGCGGAGTGTAAACTGAAATGACGGTTGGACATGGCAGACGCGACTCAGCTCGTTTCTTGCGGAAAATTTATATAAATATAAATATATATACATATATATTTTATGAAGTCTTCCACATTTCTTTATGAGTACTATATTTTTAAGCTTCGTGGCAAACTTAATATTTGGAGTTTAAAAAAGAAAATAACGAAATAGAAAAACTCAATAATAAATAAATAAATAAATATTTAATTTAGTTTTTTAAATTTTATCTAAGCTAATAGAATTTAATACGAACTCTAAGCATCCCGACACCGACATCTAATCCGGTGACCTACTTTGGCGCACTCGCACGCACGCAGTTTATTAGAAATGCATAGATCGAAGGCGCGGCGCAATACGCTGCACCATTTTATATGCACCCCCACACACACACACATATACAAACGCACAGCAGAAATAAATTAACAGCAAACTAAGTTCAATAAAAAGTTGTCTCAGCTGTTGGCAATTTCATTTTCAATTTAAATGCAGCAAAGCTTCTGCCAATTGTCACCAATGAGTGCCGTCGAATGCATGAGCACAGAGCGGCCCTGAATACCGTTAGCGTAACAGCAACAGCAGCAGTAGCAACAACAAAAGCCAATATTGAGTATATACCGTTAGATGTGCCGTTAGCAGATTTGTAAGCTATTTATGCGAAAAGTTACTTAAGTGTTAATGCAACATCCGCTTAATCCAGCAGCAACAGCGCGCCACTCTACATAGTGGCAACAATAATACGCGCAGTGCCACATGCTACACGCTGTTGCAACCTTTACTCCTGCTAAGCGCAAAACAACAACAACTCGCGATGATTTTGCAATTTACTTGCTCACTGCACTCATATTACGGCAACTGCATGTTGCACGCTTCCAGCGCTGTTACATACGCAGATCCTGTGGATGGTGGAGCTAATACCATTCTAACTAGTGTGCTACAACAACAATAAACGTAAAACAACTCAGCGAACTTTTTATGATGTGTCATGCTTTATTTATGTCATTTGTAGTGCAACATGGGTGCGACTGTCGCAGGCGAGCCGTGCTTACAAGTGACTCCAGTTGGAGATTTGTGAAATTTGTTGAGATCGACACACATGCTCAGGAATATACTCGTTATAACAGCGTTTGGTGTTATGTGAGCAAATCTCAAGTGCTTAGCGAGTGTAAGTGCGACTGCAAATGACTTGCGAACACCCACGAAAATAACAAATGTCTCTCTTCTCAATGTTGTTGAAGTGGAAATAAGTAATGAAAGCGAGTAAAGGGAATATTAAGTTAGGCAGCAGCCGATTAATAGATGATCTCGTAAATTATATTTTTCAAAAATGGGTACAATATATCGGTGTGGACTGGAGATTTCGATTATTGAACGAAACATGTAACCGCATAATTCAGTTTTGGGTATTCATTCACTATTTTTTGGATTTTTTTTTTTTTAAATAGGCAATATTTTTTTTTTTTATTTATTTATCTGAAAATATTTAATATAAAAATAATTATTTTTAGAAAAATATAATAACACGAGTATGCATAAAAATGGGTCGCACCAATCATTGTTCAAAAAAAAAAGGGGAATCTCATCAAAAAAATGTTGACCGTAGCAAAATCTAACAAGTTTAACGAAGATTTGCTCGGATGTTCTTTCAAAATGATTGCAAAATGCAAATAAATGGAAACCAAATCCCGAAACAAGAGGATGAAAAGAAGCTTTGGCCCGAGAAAAGCCGTTTTATACTTAAAAAAAAACTAGGGTTTTGTTAAATCTTAGTGTCACTGCTTCCATAATAAGAAAGAAGTTGATAATAGCTAAACTCTACAGCAGGAGCCCAAGAAAAGTGTCATTACTTAAATCCCGGCATGTATAAGCCGGAGTTCAATTTTCTGAAGAGCACCTGCATGGCGAGTCGAAAAATAGCAAAACAATTGTGGTCCCAAGAAACAAAAACTGTTTTACATGGTTCCTGAGAGCGCCGACAGTATATACGGAGGCCAGTAAACGCTTCGGTTGATTCTAAATATGTTTCAGGAGGGTAAAACAAGGAGGTGTCAAAATCTCTGCAAAGGGGAGCTTCTCTTGCTTTATACTATGGTATGGGTCCATTATTTTGGATTAAAAAAAATTTAAGTCAAAATTGTATGTCGAAATAATGGAGTCTACTTTGCTACCACACGCTGAATGCAAGATCAAATGAAAATGAAATGAGTCATCAACAAGATAACGAACAAAAGCATACCAGCGGCTTGGCAAAAAATTGGTTTGCTCGAATGGAATTAAGATTATGAGGTGGTCGGCTCAATTCCCGGACATTAAACTGATTGAGAATCTTTGAGCGGAAGTTAAAGATAATTCGTCAAATACGAAGCAATTATGGAGTGTTGTGAAGAAAGCGTGGAAGGCCATTCCTCTGCAGAAATGCAAATGTTTAGTAGACTGGATGCCTAATAATTATTTAAGTTTTATTTCGTATTATTATATTGAATTAGTTGATTTTTGATGTAAAATTCTCAATACTGCTGTTATTAATCATAGCTGAAATTTTTATCTAAAATTTTTTCTAATTATTTAAAGAAATATATTCCTTTATTCTTTTAAAAAAATCAAATTAATTTTAAGCGTAAATATGTGCGAATTAAATACAATAAACCATAAGAAAAATCAATTACGCGATTTGTTTTGTTCCTTTTAAATTCCTAGTTATGCCCCTCCTAATTTTCGAACACAGTTGAGCATTTATTATTGAATTATATTGGATTATTAAAAAAAAATAATAATTTTTATGTTTAAATTAAATTATTTTAGATACTGAAAACAATAGGAAAACATTATTATTTTATTACTAAATATTTTTTTGCAGTTTTGATATCCAAATAATTATTTACGCTGAGAAAACATTTTTTTTAAATAATTTAATATTTCAAAATCTAAAAATTGTATTTTAGTCATAAAAAAAATCACATTTCAAGCTTTCTACAATAGCAGCCTTTCTTCACATACATATACATATGTATGTACGTACGTAGCGTGCTTTTATTAATAGATGAAGCCAATATCATTGAGTCCCTGAGATATGGCGGCATATACAATATGTTTTACTATATAGTTGGATTCAATAGATGAACAGAGTTATCATAGCATCTCATGGCTTACAACAGGCACATGCTATGTAAGCAGGAAGATTTCTCAAGCAGATTTCATACTCTCCCACTAGCCAAGAAAAACGTCAACGAAAGTTAATAAATCCAAGCAATTTTATATATATTGTAATTAGTCATACACTGATCGCCATATTTGGTATTTGGCTTATTAGAGCAAAGAAAATAATTATATGAGAATTTGGGTATTTAACAAAACAATTTGTCCTAGATTATATGTTCAGTTAACATTGATGAAATTTTAAAGATCTTATATAGGTATAGGAGATAGTATTGACGAGTTTTTATCTACTTTTTCCACCACTACTTACACTTAAAAATGCCACATTCAAATAAACGGCTCTTAAAGTTCCATCAAGGTGCATTACAGACCACCACAATCATATAGAGTAAAATCAACCGGAAGGTTGAATCGATTATGCTCTGTAGATACATATTGCCAGAGACAGACTGTTCAATGGTTACTGAGACGATTAAGTAATGTCAAAATAAAATGCTTAGTATGTGTCTGTGCCAAACACCAATAAACGTTTTCATTTATTTGTTATAAGAATTGAGGAGATTGCTTATTTGAACTTTAAGAGTTATGGCCAAAACAAAATTCTTAATTCTCGATTTATATTAATCAGACTATACACCCTCAAGGTTGGAATTCAATAGTTATAAACCGGTGAGAATGGAGAGCAAGTATAATAGTGGAAAAGAAAACTTCTTGAATCTATATCGACGGTTTAAAAATGGACTGCGGTGTATGGACGGGGGTATACTTCGAGTATGTCTATATGCCTCAATCTTTCCGTCAACCAAACTCAGTCATCTGTCAAGCGAAAGTACTTGGCAAAGAGTAGGCCAGTGTTGTTCTACAACGAAAAAGAAGAGTAGTTGGTCAAGTGAGAAGCCCCTCTAAAAGATATCGAGAAAACCATATATGATACTTAGTCTACCAGTAACGATCAAGAGGGAGCTCAATCCACAAATTAAACAAACAGCTGGGAATAGATGGAAATTGGATTTAGTACCAAAGGCAGAAAAGAGAAACAGATAGGGCCAAATTTTGATAATAAAGTTATATACAGACTATGAGCTACCATAACAGGACTTTGATCGTTTGGAAAACATGCGCTAAAAATGGAAGTGTCGTATACAGGTAACAACGCAGCTGCAAACTCGAAGAGAGACGTAGAGTAAAATACAGGTTCAACGCTTCCTGTGTGAGCGACAAGCTCTAGCACAAACTCGACGTATCCTCTTATAATCCATCTGGTACCTTATCTTGACTGTCTATCTACAAAAAACTTAATTAAGTTAAGCAGTTTCATTCACATTAAATGGTTTGAATACAATAATGATAGGGAATAGAAATATTATAAGGCCTTAGAATCAAAATTTGGCCTTCCACGAAGGGATTGTTTAATGTTTTCAAAAAATATTTTATATTTGATTCTAATAGAGTTGTTAGAAAGGCGAAGATTGTACTGCGACCTTAGGTCTATAGTGCTCTTAATTGAGATATTAACTCAAGTTATTTTTTATTCAATTAAAACTTATGCCAATATTCCTTTTGATAAACCAAAAGCGGAATTCGCCAAAATTTTGACAAAAAACTTCTTATTAATCATGACTTTTTTCAAAATATTGCTTATTTTTCTATTCGCCAACATTTGCTTAAATATTTAATATTTAATTTCTATATCAAGCAAGTTTTTTTTTGTTGAATATTTACTTTTTAAATGTACTTGAATATTTAATTTCTTTAATGTAAATTTATTTTCACTTTGCTTCGCGAGTGTTTCATAAATAAACAGTTGACATAAAAAATTATCGCACACTGCAACGCATTAAAATTGCGCAATAAAACACTCATTTTATGTACTAACCCTGCCAACATTTTCTATCGCAAAAGTCACCTATAAGTGACTTCAAGAAGTTACAATTCAACGTCTGCGATACATTTTTTTCATCGTAGAAGTCACTTCCTTATTGAGAAGTTGTTCCCCGCGGACGTTACTTTCAGAAGTTACGTATTAGTGCCTTGTGGAAGTTACGCATTAGTGACTTGTAGAAGTTACGTATTAGTGCCTTGTGGAAGTTACGTATTAGTGACTTGTGGAAGTTAAAATTTTCGTTTTTAAATTTTTTATATTTATTTCAATTCAAAAATGTATTACAAAAAAAAAAAATAAATAATTAATTCATGTGAATATTAGAAATAAGATTTTTTTAATTTTTCAGTTGATTAATTGTTTGTTTGTTTTTTTTGTACTCTGTCTCGGGCGTGAAGTATGTGCTGTTGACACACTTTATTTATATCCATATCGGTCGAGTTCGAATATTTGGAATGACAGGCATCTATAGGAAAATAGAATTAATTGATTTCTTTATAGTTATAGTTTTATGTGAAATATTACTTTTTATTAGTGCAAATGTTGTAAAGCGTTGGATACTGGGTTTGTCATTTGTTCCACGCCAAGTTAAATTAACGGCCATAGCATCCGATATAATGGATTTCAATGCCATTCTTAGGAATGAAGGGAAATCCTTTCCTCCAACTCTATATATGATATTTTTCTAAAATTAAATATGTTCCAAATATACAAATTTATTCATAATTATGGGCATTTAGTATAACAAAATCGACTTACCAGCTGAGATGTCATTTTGTCGTTCAACAGCAGCTTCGTGTCAAAATCAATAAAGTCCTTGACATCCGTGAAAGGCAAGGAAGGTATTAGAGACGTATCATCCTTCTCACGCATATTTCTTTGCTGCTTGACTTCGGTTTTTAACGCAACGACTTCTTCCGTCAAAGTTTTTATTATTTTTATATTAGTTTCTTCGAATTTTTCAAATTTTGTTTGCAAAGAACGTAACTCTTGCAAAATCGTTTGTATGGTTCTTTGATCTGAAGACGCAGCTGTTGTGCTTACTAGAAAATTAAACATTTTTAATAAATTGCAAAGAATTAAGGTCTATTAAAATATATACCATTCGATATATTCGTCAGTGGGATGTATTGTACTTGGGTATAGCCATCACTCAAAACTGTAAAAGTATCTTCTATAAAGTTTAAAATATTTATTTAATTTTAAATAAATTCAATACATACTTAATATCTTACCTGTATTAGGAGCATTATTAGACGCCATTTTTAAAGAAATGGAAATACAGCGAAAGTACTGTCAACACTTTGCAAAACAATAGCTTTATTTGAAATATCCTCTATGGTAAAGTTTATTTTATTTTTCAAAGTAATTACTTCGGTTTTATAAATTTTAATATGTTCTGAGCTTAGGGGCTGTGAGAATAGTGGTTTTAAATTTGTTATAGTGTGTCCTTCAAATCTAGGCAAATTATTGTGTCGTGTTATTTCATCAATTTTAACAATATCATCTCCCACATAGCAAAAATTGTTTGGTTTTTCAATTGAAAAATAAAAGTCAGAAGTTTGCACATGAAAATAAAAATCCTCACTAATATTCTTTCGGCTGAACTGTACACTTGTTTTTTTTTCAACTGCTTTTAAAGTAAAACTAGTTTCTACTTGCCTATTGTATAATTGGGCGGACACATTACTTGCTTTCTTAACTTGCTTCTTCAATTTGTGAAGATGATTTTCAAATCTGAAAGCGCTTATACTTTCCAAGCTTTCAAACTTCTTTGCATCTTCATGAATGTGAAGCAGGTAATGAAAATTGCAAGTTAAGAAAGTTAGGTCATATAGCGAGGGAACATCTTTAACAAAGCTAAAGAGCAGATTTTGAGCATATGTATTATTAATCTGGCAATCCTTTTTCGATAAAAGAATTCTAATTGCAACAGATAGCTTTAAAAAATGTACAAATCTTTCTTGAGATAAAACTGATTCTAAAATTACGGGGCCGTAATACAAAAGAAATTGGCGGAGTTCAGTTGCTTTCCAACGTTCAAGTTCATCTAAGGACCGTGGCTTTCTACAAAACTCGCGTGGACAAGAATTTTTTAGGTTAGTTAATCTACTGGAAAGTGTGCAAATTTTCCAAAACGTCAAAGAGTATTGTTCACCCTTTTTCCTCGCCCAAGCTTTTAAAAGAGTTCGTGTTACTCCTAGACAAATAACATGCATATAATCTAAACCTATTTGATGAACCATATCAATTGGAAGTTTTTCAATCATTGTTCCATCCTGTTGGTTGTGATGCTCTGGCTGAAACCTATTCCTGAACGAAGTATCATTTCGTAAGGAGGAACATTCAATATTGGGGAATATAAGCCGATGTTTGAACATTTCTCCTTTTTGCAAACACCTCGTACATGAATAGAAACCAGTGTGACCTTTAATCCCCAACACAAACGATCTTGCTGGTGCATCCATTACGAAACATCTAGGTTTTATTGTAAAAAACTTGTTTTTGTATTGAAATCCACTTCCAATTAAATTATGAAGCTCATCTATGAACTCTGATAAAAACTCATCTGAGTTTTTTGGTTTAGAATAGCCTTCGTAAACGCCTACTAAAAGCACTTCACGATATCCAGGGACATTACATAAAATAGGCCAAACTTGTTTATTTGAACTTTTGCACAATGGTAGTCCATCAATATTAAAATCTAGTTCAATAATCTCTGAAGGGTAATCATTTACTAACAAAAAGTCTGTGAGGGCGTCTTCTATGCCATAATGACTGTAGAAACCCTCTCCCATACTGCGAGGGGTAACCTCCTTTGGGGTTTTTTTTAACGTTCGGCAGTCTTTAGGGACACTCACATTATGTTCTCGTAATATTTGCAACAAGTCATTTAAAGCACTATTGCAAATATTTTTTTCAATCGCCCATTTTCGTAACTTTTCTGTTATATTCATTTCCCCAGTTTTACTTATTTCTTCTCTAAAATCCTCAAACTCACTTGAGCTATCACTTGACAAAAAAACACTATCACTACATTTATTAACATTGCTCGAAACATTGGGTTCACAACTTTCTTTTGAACTTTCTTTACAATGACCTTCATCGACATTTATTTTTTTAACTTTATTACTGCCGCTATATGTGCTTTCATTAATATTGCATATTAATTTAGATGCTTCTCTTTTATTTTTCAATTTAATAGCCTTTGCTGACAATTCACTCATTTTAATTATATTTTCAATAATATTTCAAATTAAAACACCACGAAACAAATAATTTTACTAGTTCCAAAAACAATAACACACTTTAGCACTGACCACAAACTGCACAAAACCAATGAACCAGATGTCAACAACTTCTTTTTCTATTCTGTTGTTTTCATCTAATTTCATTTTGCAGTCGCTGCGACTTCAACGTCGGTTCGTCCCGTTGCATAACGGGACAACAATCTTTTATTTAACGTCTGGAAGTGACTTAAAAGTGACGCATTTGGCGTTTGACACGTGAACGCGACAACTATCTTTATTTTAACGTACGGAAGTGACTAAAGCGTGACGTATTTGGCGTTGGCGATAAAAGACACTTCCAAATGTTGGCAGGGAAGCAATAACCAAACACACACACACTGATGTATAGCCACAGGCATAATAGCACTCATGGGCGCGCCCACACACGCCGAGATATTTGTATGACAGAATTTTATAGCGCACTTATAGGCGGCACTTTTATTATGTAAAAAAGTAATTAATTCGCAGACAAAGAAATACAAACTGAGAAAATATTTGCTTAAGCACTAATCCAAAGCGCAGCGCCGAGCAGCGGAGTCAAGTTCAGCAAACACAACATACAAAAACACATATACACACATGCATAAGCTATAAATAACTTTTTTTATGTATAAAGCATATATGTATTTTGGGTACAGCGCATGTATGTGTTTTAAGTTACACACACACTCCTATATATGTACATATATAGCGCTTGGGTACATCTGTACAAGCTGTAAACTCAAGCTGGGCTAAAGCGTTGGTGCTTAAAATTACAAATTGCCACTTGCAGTTATTTAATTAAGTTAATCCCTAAATGTATGCTACGGGCCATGGGCTTGACTTGCCTGCCTCGTGCCGTGTGGATGAGCCAAACTAAGCAACGCCCGTCGCTAAGGGTGTGCGTATGTGTGCTCCAAAATTAGTGAGTGCGTGCGTGTGTATGTGTGTGTGTGCGTTAAGTTGAGTTGACGGAGCAAGCAGCGCATAAAAAACAGTAATTTAATGTTAGCTAAAAGCAATAGCGCAATTTGCAGCCAAAACGACTGGCAGCTGCGTGTGCTTGTATTAAATATGTGCATATGTGTGTATGTGTATGAGTGAGTGTATGATTTTATTTTTGTATTTTCTGCATAAATTTATAAAATTTGCTGGAGAAAAAGCGTGAAACTTTGTCTTACCATAAATGAGCTCGCGTTCGAAATTCGCTGTCGGCACGACAATTAGAAATACAACACCGCCACCCATTCGGTATGAAATAAATAAATTTTCTTGCCGATTTTGTTGTTGTTGTAATGTTTTTGTTTAGATATGAGTGTGTGTTTGCTTCCTTCCTTGCCGGCTGTTGATCAAGTAAAGTTGCTATTATCTCAGCTGCTGATATCATAAACAACAACAGGCGCTGAAAAAGTTTCACTTAGAAATTCGCTTTGCGGATTAATTGTGATGAAGTGCTGGAAGAGTAGTTAAAATGTGATTAATTATTTGCGTGTGTGTGGATAACTGTTTTTATACAAAGCAAAATAAGTTAAAATATTAAATTAAATTTGAATTTGAATTTTTCTACAATCCCATACATTTGATACATGCATCTGTATATATGTAGTATATGAGTAGCGGTAGATGTATCAGCAAAACTTAAAATTATACTTAAACTTAAACCTAAACTTAAACTTAAACTCAAACTTAAACCTAAACTTAAACTTAAACTCAAATTTAAACTTAAACTTAAACTTGAACTTAAACTTAAACCTAAACTTAAACTTAAACTTAAACTTAAACTTAAACTTAAACTTAAACTTAAACTTAAACTTAAACTTAAACTTAAACTTAAAACTTAAAACTTAAAACTTAAAACTTAAAACTTAAAACTTAAAACTTAAAACTTAAAACTTAAAACTTAAAACTTAAAACTTAAAACCTAAAACTTAAAACTTAAAACTTATAACTTAAAACTTAAAACTTAAAACTTAAAACTTAAAACTTAAAACTTAAAACTTAAAACTTAAAACTTAAAACTTAAAACTTAAAACTTAAAACTTAAAACTTAAAACTTAAAACTTAAAACTTAAAACTTAAAACTTAAAACTTAAAACTTAAAACTTAAAACTTAAAACTTAAAACTTAAAACTTAAAACTTAAAACTTAAAACTTAAAACTTAAAACTTAAAACTTAAAACTTAAAACTTAAAACTTAAAACTTAAAACTTAAAACTTAAAACTTAAAACTTAAAACTTAAAACTTAAAACTAAAACTTAAAACTTAAAACTTAAAACTTAAAACTTAAAACTTAAAACTTAAAACTTAAAACTTAAAACTTAAAAATTAAAACTTAAAACTTAAAACTTAAAACTTAAAACTTAAAACTTAAAACTTAAAACTTAAAACTTAAAACTTAAAACTTAAAACTTAAACTTAAAACTTAAAACTTAAAACTTAAAAATTAAAACTTAAAACTTAAAACTTAAAACTTAAAACTTAAAACTTTAAAAATTAAAACTTAAAACTTAAAAAACTTAAAACTTG
>JAPZAG010002990.1:0-13114 GCA_027475135.1 Bactrocera correcta | reverse complement strand
TTTAATGCAATTTACTGGATTGCGTGTGAGATAGGGATGGACACTAAATTACCCAACAGAAAAATGTAGTAAGCAAACATACTTAGGTAAAATACACCGAGATATTATAGATATGGGGCACAATAGACCTAAGATCGCGGAGTAATCCTCGCCTATCTATCTACTATAGGCTGAAGCCTATTTGATAAGTCCCCAACATGTTCATTCTGGTTTAATACCCAATCAACACATAGAAACCCATAAACGAAGCTCTCTTAATGTTCTTGTTCAGTTAGTATTTGATGTTAACCTGATTCTGTTGTACTGCGGACAAGGAGAAGACTGTGATGAGAAAATCAAAGTCAGCTTTTTTACTCCATATAGGATATAAAAAGTTTATCACTAAGTATGGGTTCCATGGAGAAGACACATCATTAGCCCTTCTTCCAAGGAACGGCTTTACAAAGAAGGTTTACTTTAGAGAAAAGTTCAGAGTTATACTCGGCAGTAACGCAGAGTGGAACGATTCCCCGCTCGACATTCTACTGAGTCGCCGCACAATCTAGTGGTACACTGACGACTCGAAAATACCGAAAGGCATTGGAGCAGGCATTGCGAGACCGCATACCAAACTATCCATACACCATTGGAACGTTTTCCGAGCATCTTTCCAGCGGAAGTCTTTGCTATAAGTCAGTGCGCAGAAATCAATCTCCACCCAAACAGCTTACCACTGTACTTAGCGATGTCAAGCGGCCCTGAAGGCTATCTCAGCGTAAGAGTTAAAAGATCTTTAAGTGAAGGAATGTGTAGGAAGGCTGAACCTCCTATCAGTGTGCAATCAGGTACACTTAATCTAAGTGCCGGGGCATAAGCGGATAGCTAGCAATGAGCTGGTCGACGAATTAGGCCGCTCTGCGGCAGCGTTCAGGATGATGGCGCCAGAAACTTGCATTGCAATAGGGTTCCTTACTATAACAGAGCTACTCCATACAGAGAAGAAAGAGGAGAGAGAACAGTATTGGCAGCAGGCAGCAGGAATGGCTCGTGCCAAGTTACTTCTATGAGAGTACAATCTTGCAAGGTTTAAGGAAATGATCAACTTCTTCCGAGACAAATTCCGCCTCCTTGTCGCATTCTATACAGGGCATTGCCTTTGTCTAACATGGGGTTCCTAGGCTCCATCTAAGTGTACTGGGATCACATCACATCGGTCGCGTCCAGCAGGGTTCTGGAATTGTTCAGTATCCTGGATCTTTGTGGCCATATGTGATAAAATGGAGGGCACAATAGACCATAGATCACAGTGCAGCGCCTCATTTTACTATCTATCTATCTACGTAACACTTTGAAGGAAGCGTCGGAGACCCTAAAAAATATTTGGTAGATATATAATTATAGAGGCTTGGACGATGACAACAACTGATGAGTCGACGTTGCGAGTTTTCGAGAGAAAAGTTATGCGAATGATTTACGGCCCTTTGCGCGTTAGCCAAGGCGAATATCGCATTTGATGGAACGATGAGCTGCACGAGATATACGACGACATTAACAGCGACTACGCTGGCTAGGTCATGTTGTCCGAATAAACGAAAACACTCCGGCTCTCAGTATTCGACGCAGTACCCGCCAGGGGAACTAGAGGAAGAGGAAACCCTCCACTCCGTTGTAAGGACCAGGTGGAGAAGGACCTGGCTTCGCTTAGAATATCCAATTGTCTGTCTGTATGTATATATAGTATGTATGTCATTTAGTCCCTAAGATTTGAGTTATCGGTCTGAAAATTTGTACCCATTCTTTTCCTTCCAAGGAGCTGGTTAATTGTCGGAAACGTTGATATCGGACTACTATAGCATATAGCTGCCATACAAACTGAACGATGAAAATAACGTTCTTGTATGGACTCTGATTTGTGAATTATAGGATACCATAAATATTTAGTCGTTCCTGCGACTTTTGTATAGCTGCATGTTTCGAGACCTTGTTTGAATATCTTAAAACCAAATCGGTGTTTAGAATGTCAGGCATTGTAATGACTACCATTACTGCTCTCCTCTCTTCATCTCCTGAAACCAGAAAATACCGCTTGTGAAGTTTTCATTTAACGGTGAAATTCTTCCCTTCGTTCGGCCAAACAGCGAATTTCATGCGCAATGAAAATCGCCTGCTATTTGAAAATATTAAGCCTTCATCAGCAGCATGTTTTAGCATTTGAAATACCGTTTCTTTTCCATTTAGATTAGTTGTTACCGTTTAGATACACATCATGTAAACACCATAAATTTGGCGCCCACAACTTCGCTGCCCCCTCATGCTGGTGTTAAGTTTCTGTTATTGCTTGCAAGTATTTGCTTTGTATTATAATATCAAATGCTTCCTTTATTTGTCTAAGCTACGAAATGACTGAACATTTGCATTCTGATTATCCTTTCGGACTGTGAAATGGTCCACATTGAGCACGTTTCACTTTGCACTTTTTAGCAATTTTCAGGGACTAAACGAGTTGCTGCGGCGCGCTGGTCCAATAGGCGAAGCCTTGGCTTGGGTTTTGTACGATAAAAACAATAGTCATCCAGCAAGAAAGGGTGCGTGTTATGAGCTGAAAAAACTCTAAGGAAACAGTACAAATTATGGAGAGAATACATAAGTCAATGCTGCTTTGGAAGCTTTGAAAAAGGAAGGAAAAAAGTAGGAGGTACTTTATTTATTTTGTTTGATTTAATCATGCTGTTGGCTACCCTGCGAGTACAACTTCCGTTGTTGTGTCCAAACTTATGCTCTTTTTAAAATTGGTATGAGAAGTAAGCGTGGAGCAGCTCTTTGAGTGAACCGAATAAGGCGTCAGCTTGGTGAGCTATTTGTAAAAAGTACTCCTTGGGCCTAGAGGCATAAGTTTGCAGTAAGTCGTAAGCTCTTCAAGAAACCATCCAATAAAATGGAAAGCTCCAAAAACAATCTCAGGCTCGATAGGCGTTGTGTTGTCGCTCGTGTTCGCTTTCAGATTTATGGCTTCTGACGAATCTCATACCTTTATGATCATCTTCAATAAAGTTTTGTTAGCGTTATCGTCCACAAGTCCTGAAATATGATCTGTAGCAATTCGGGAGATTTATATTATTTTAAGTTCGATAGACGTTAGCTTTAAGGCCTGAAAAACCTGTGAGCTAATTATAGAAAGTACTCAGAGGTATAAGTTTGTAGCTTCTGAATCATTTCATACCTCTACGACTACCTTCAGTAAGTCTAGGTGGATGCGTCGTACGGGAGTATTGGAACAAGCTCTTCAGAAAACCGTCCAATAAGATAAAAGTCTCCAAATATAACTTGAAGTTCGATAGGCGTTGTGTTGTTGCACGGTTTCAAATTTATGGCTGATGACGAATCTCATAGCTGCAAGATCGTCTTCAATAAGGCTTTGATAGAGGTATCGTCCACCAGTCTTGAAATATGGAAGCAATTCGTCTCGGGAACCTAAATGTTATCATAAGTTCGATAGTCCGATAAGATGGAAGGCTCCAAAAATAACCCTAAATTTGATAGGCGTTGTGTTGTCGCTCTAGCATCGGTTTAGTTCATAGATTCTGGTGCATTTCATACCATTAAGTCTATTTTCAATAAGGCTTCCACACAGACGCTGTCCACGAGTCTTGAAATATGCTCTGTAGCAACTTGTCTCGGGAGTCCAAATGTTATATTAAGTTGGATAGGCGTTCCGTGGAGAGTGAACCACAAACTACGTTCGAAAATGCTTTGATAGAGGCGTCGCAAAGGAGTCTTGAACTTTTTTGTTGGACATAGGGTAATTCAGACCATTAAGCCTACCTTCAAAAATGCCTCTATATAGGCATCGTAAAGGAAGCGTGAAATTTTTTGTTGGTAACAGGAGTATACCGCTATCTTTTTCCATGCGGGCTCTTTAACATAGTTCACAATTTTCCTCGCTCGAAATTTCAAATGCTCAATGCAGCGTCGGCATTTCAAGTCACTGATTTAGTTCATGATCCATTCGTACATACACACATCCATATACATAAAATACATAGCAGTTACTATTTATGAAGTCCATTTCTTTGCTCCATTCGTTCGTTTATTTGTTCGTCACTCAATTCTGTAGTTTTGTACTTTTGTTCTTTACGGTTTGAGGGTTAAAAACAAAAGCCACACTCAAATCGCTGCTCATTCCAAGGCAACGGCATCATAAATGCTGGTAAAAAGGTTACTGCCACCATAAGGAATACAATACTTGCTTACTGACTCGCTTGTTATGCTAGGATACATACACACAAAACATGTAACTGAGCTGTTCAGCTAGAGCCGCGCCTTCGTTTGTGTCTTCGTCTTGAACTTCAGCTGCTGTTGCTTTCAGTTTCTTCGCATTTCCTTGGCTTATTTGTGCTGCGTAGATTTTCTTGCTATTGACCATTTGGTTATTGTTGGTTTACATTTCATTATACCCTAAAGAAGTATGCCACGGAGCTTGTAACCTCTAGCAGGAAAGGAGCTTACTCGGTTTAGTTACGTCCGTTTTACCGTCATTTCTTGAGCTAACGCCTTGAAATTTTGCATACGTCCTTTCCTCTACAAGCTGCCACTTATTTGTTGGACCTGCCGATATCTGATGACTATAGCATATAGCTGCCATACAAACTGAACGATCAAAATCAAGTCCTTCTATGGAAAACATTTATATTTGACGAGATATCTTCACAAAATTTTGCAAAAATTATTTTTTAAGATAACACTATAGTATCCGTAAAAAAATTTTCAGATCGGACCACTATAGCATATAGCTGCTATACAAATTAGCCGGCCAATAGAAAATCCTTATATGGAAAAGTCATTTATTTGGCAAGATATCTTCACGAAATTTAGCATGGATTCTTGGCACAAACTATGCTACAATATACAAATAAATTTTTCAGATCGAACTACTATAGCATATAGCTGTCATACAAACTAACCGATCACAATCAAGTCCTAGTATGAAAAACTTTTTTATTTTACGAGGTATCTTAACGAAATTTGGCAAGGATTATTGCTTGAGACTATGCTATAACTCTGTAAGAAATCATTCAGATCGGACGACTATAGCATATAGCTGTCATACAAATTAACCGATCAAAATCAAGTCCTTGTATGTAATCTTTTGTATTTGTGAAGGGTATCTTAGCTGCGGTGTACTCGAAGCTAAAATTTTTACTTTTATTATTATTGTTTTTGTTGTTAGGATTGCTTGCCACTATTGATAAGAACAATGGGATCCATTGTGCCCATATTGCAGAAGATCGCAGTCACTTTTTCGATTGGATGGGCACTTGCCAGCAGTAAGTGAGGTGTAAGAGAGGAAACGGTCGAGAGGTAGGGAAAGGAGAAGTAAAGCTGGTGCAAGAGGGCGCTGTAATGTGTGCGTGTGTTTGATTGTCTTGCTTTCAACAGCAGCGGCGTACGCAGCAGTATTTGTATGCAGAATGCTTGAAAATTTATGGACGCACTTAAAGCGATAATAACAACAATAGCAACAAGCAAAAGTAACAAGAACACTGCCCTACTGATACAATGGGGGCGAAACTTAAGTCGAAAAGTCACTCATTCATTCCGGCATTCATTGAGTCCAGTTGGTGCACCGCCGTTTGAATGCTCCACCGACTGGAAAACCATAAAGTTAAGCCAAAGAAAATGGTATGCTTTATAACCGGCATATATACTTAAGTACATATATATTGCTCCGACTATATGTGCGTGTGTGCGTATACTGGCCACGGCAGCGTAATTCTGTTGGCTTCTTGCACCCTCCGCTATTTAATCGCCTTCTATAAGCTCTTGCTATTTAAAAGTAATACTTCAGCGGAAATTTGTAGTTGAAATACGCAACAGTTTTGAGATTTTTTGTACCCTTGCAACATGCTGTTATATAGTATAATGGTTTACTTTATGAGACTCTAAAATTCCTCTTTTTATGTATACTATATTTACTATATTTATTTTCATAATTTCCTGACTCACTTGTTGTTCTATTCTAATATAAAACTGATCTCTTTTGATCTCTTAACACCTCTTCATTCTAAATCCGCCCTCTCAACAAAACTTCCAGCACCCTTGCACATAAATTCATTTTAATTTTCTACATAAGTTCATTTTCCCCTACAAAGCTCTCTTCATCAGCTACGAGTATGCGCTCTTTCTTCTAACAGTTACACCTGCATATCAATGCTGCGCAAGGCGCTCGCATACACGCACTCATACTATCCTATGCGTGACATAAGCCGTGCGCTCAGCAAGTGTATTAGCTGCGTGAGCATCATTGAGAAATGTAAATGAGTGATGCTATGATTGTTTGCATTGTTGTTGCAAATTTTTTAATGTTCGAAGTTGACCTTCAATATATTATGCATGCAATAGTAATAGTTAATGAAGACTACTGAGAGTTTTTAAAAGAGTTTCGAATTTCGAATTTCGAATTTCGATTTTTTTTCTAGAATCGTGGAATACGAAATTAAGGGGGAATCGGCTGAGTTATTCCAATTGAGGAATGCAATGTAACAGTAAAATATGTATTTACAAGTAGTAATGAGAGTGTGTGGACGTAATTCTTGACTGATGTCCCGAATATTTGTTAAAATTAGTGAAACGTTCTTATTTAAAGTGTTAAATTGTGTTTTTTATTTAATTTAAAGTGAAAATCGTTAATGAAAGCAAAAAACAATAGTGTCGTGAAAGTCGTAGTGCGTTAAATCTCTCGAAATTACGAGTGTCTATATTGTGCAAGTTCCTTAAGTGCGTGTTCGGGTTCGGGTTCGTGGGTGTGTAAATGAGTGTTCTTATGTATGAATATACGTCGCGTGTGTTGGGTATTAGTGTGATAGTGTTGTTATGAAAAATAGCGCCTGGAGAAATATTGCCAAGGCAGGTTTAAAAGGTTTAAAAAGGTGAGTTTGTAACCAAATTATTTGAAATTTATATATATAATTTATATTTTTATTATAAATTATATTTTTATTATAAATTATATTTATCTCTGTATGATAATTTATATGTGTGACCTGGTCTACGAAAAGGGGGCTTTAGGTGTCAAAAAAAAAAAAATTGAAAAAAAAAAATATAAAAATATATATTTATTATTTTTATTTATTGTTTTTTTTATTGTTTTTATTTATTTATGTTTATAATACATTTATGGCTGTATGTACATGAGAACGGGTTGATATTTTTTTTCTAAAAAATCGTGTATGTAAGAAATTTTCTATAAGCCATTCTGAACAACTTAGCCTAAGAGACCATGCATCTAAAACCGGATTCGTGGCAGCAATTTATAAGGCGAAGTTTTTTAGGTCTTATAATAATTTGTTCGTCAGGTTGTGAGATATCCGAATGGATTATATGTATGTAATTCTCAAGTGCTTTCTTCCAACATGTTCCGTTTACCTAAAGATGTATGTATGTATCAACTAAAACCAATCGAGATAATTGAGTAAAACTTGAGTAGTTTCGATGCAACTTGGTATACGTGTTCCTAGAAAATGAGCGTAATCGCACCGCCACACCCGCAAAACGCAGTTGACCGAAAGGGTAAAAAGTACCATAACTAAGAACGAAAATAAGATATCGAAATATAATTTGGCACAGAAGATCCCAGTACCAAGCGACCATTGTGGGTTAAAATTAAAAAAAAAAATGGGTGTAGAAAAGCCTTCTATTAGAAATGTGTGGTTATATCCGAACTTAGCCCATCCTTACTTGTCCATTTAACAATCGTCGATATGATTGCCAATCTGCAAGTCAGTCATTCAAGTTAACGCCTGAAGTGCCACACACACATACACACAGAAAGCCATATCAAATTGAAACAGCTTAAGGGGCCTGCTTGTAGTTGGCTGGGGTTGCGTTATTACCCGCTTGCTGCCCGCTAATCAATCAAAGGGCGTGATGTACCCACTCGCAGGGCGTACAACTCGTTAGCATATCTAACATCATTACTCGCATTACAGCAATACATACATACATACATACATACATATAGCAAAGGGAAAAGGGTGATTTCCAATGAAATGATTTTTAAACTTTAAATCATCAGAGCTTTTGTTGCTTGCTTAATGTAGCGGAAAATATTGCAAATTTAAGTTTATAGTATTCACTTACGAGCGCATAACCACATCCATATGGACAGACATACATAAGCGTTTGAGTGTTTGATAATTTTTGGTGTTTAAAGTTTCGTAACTTGTCGATATTATTGACATTAACGAATAGGTTTTAAATGCTCAAGGCAACATACTGTTTTAAATTACTGATAATTTAGATATACATTATATATATATACATATATGCCATATTTTATGCTCTGTAAGACGCTGGTGAAGTATCTACATGTGCTACATTTTCTGTACAAAGACATGAGCTTGATCGGTGAGTTTGTATGGCAGCTATATGCTATAGTCGTCCGATTTGAAAAACTTTGCTTTATATAATAATTCATTCCAAATTTCGCGAAGATAACACTTAAAATACTAATGTTTCCACACAAGTACAAGATTTTGACCGTTCGGATTGTATGGCAGCTATAGGTTATAGTAGTCCGATTTAAACAATTATTTCGGATATTATACCATTAGCTTAGAAAATTATTCGTGCTAAATTTCGTGAAGAAATCTTGTCAAATAAAAAAGTTTTCCATACAAGGACATGATTTCGATCGTTGGATTTGTATGGAAGCTAAATGCTATAGTGCTCCGATATGGATGATTTTTACAAATAAGCAACTTCTTGGGGAAAAAGGAACGTGTCCAAAATTGCTCATCGATAACTCAAAAACTCAGGGATTAGTTCATTTTCTGAAAATTAAACAGAAGAAAGTGTAGTATCGACCTTTCTATGGACCTTTGTAGCGTGCATAAATAAACGACAAGACAAAATTTTTAACCTTCTTGAAAAAAACGGGTTACATAAGACCAGAAATCCACGTCCGGAACATTTTGTTTCTTTTTTGACTGATTGGTTCAAGGTTTTTCTAGCGCTCTAGGCAGGCGTGATTTTCATACTGCCACGAAAGTCTGAGCAACCAAAACAGACAACGGTTGTCCATTCGTTATTAGAAATGTGCAAACACGATGTATATCAGCATCGTATAAATGTAGCCAAGGTGGTAAAAATTTAACGATCTTCTAAAGCCAGTAATCAATCTGGTATAGTAAGGGTGGGCAATATCACAGCATGCGACGAAGTACAACTATACTACGGTGTAAAAACATGGTAATAACTTATTAAGAACGAAATTCTCTAGCATCATCTTTTCTTGCAACAGTTGTAGCACATTCCCTATAAGTCTATACGCCGATTTTCCGCTCCCCGGCTTAGATGGTAGATATTATCAACGAGCCTTCAGAAACAACTCAATTAATTTGAAACGTTGAACAATTTGTATCCGATTTTCTGCTTCAAATAATTGAATAACACAATGCAACCCTTTTCATACATTTGATAACATTTTTAGAACATTTTATTGGGTTCTAGCTCGTAAATGTCAAATCAGCATGACTCAATTTAAATACTACCGAAAGAGTTGAGTAAAGAAAGATACTTCGATAAAGGAAACGAGTTTTTATTGCGTAGAAGAATTAATTTTATAGCAATTTTTGTTGTTGTATGTAAGCATTTCAGCATATAGGTCGCAATTATATAGCACACATAAACCCATATACCCCATATATATGTTAATCTCGGCAACTTTTTTGGGGTGTAAAAAGCGAGCGAATTGCATGAATTGACAAAAGTAAAGTCGTAAAATTGTGGAAAAGTGCTAAATAAGTGTTTCGGTGACGCTTTCAGAGGCCATTGGGAAATCAGCGGAAAGCGCTTCATGACCACTGCATTATAGTTGTAGCGCGCCGCTAACGTTTATGTCACCAAATGACTGTCAGCGTAATTTAATGGCGCTGGAATTAGGATATTTAGCATGCCATCATTCACACAAACTCACACCTCTACTCAGTTTCAGCGGCGCAGTTAAATTTCAAAGGACCAAATGACTGCGACAGTGAAATAAAAAATAATATATCATAAAAGTGATATTTGATTACAACAAAGCGGAGAGGAAGCGTAAAAAATGCAAATAAATAAAACGGGAAACAGCGACAGCTGGGAGGCAGCAGCAGGAGGAGGAGGCAATGAAACACGTTAATACCCTATACAAATGATGCAATTTCCATACAAAAATTTGATTTTATTCGTTCAGTTTGTATGGCAGCTATATGTTATAGTGATCCGATCTGAATGATTTTTTCAGATAGTATAGTCTTTCTTTGGTCAATCATATGTATGTACCAAACTTGATGAAGATATCTCATCAAATAAGAAAGTTTGGCATACAAAGACTTGATGCCGATAGTTCATTTTGTATGGCAGCTATATAATATAGTAGTCCGATCTGAAAAATTTCTTCAGATTTTATAGCGTTTCTTCAGGCAATAGTAATTTATGCCAAATTTCGTGATATACCTTTTCAAATAAAAAAGTTTTTCATACAGGGACTTGATTCCGATCGTTCAGTTTGTATGGCAGCTATATGTTATGATGATCTAATATCGATGGTTCCGCCATATGAGTAGCTTCTTAAGGTGAGAAGAACTTGTGTGGAATTTTAGAGCAATATCTCAAAAGTCGAGACCTACTTCGGGTATATACAAATGGGCCCGGCTAAATCAACGCAGCTTATCATACTAATCATATATATATATATATATATATGAATATATGATATATATATATATATATATTAATATATATATTATATATATATATTAATATATATATTATATATATATATATATATTCCATAGTGTCTTCTTTATTTCTGCTAGGTATTAAAAACTTCCTGGCAAACTAAATATACCCTGTTTAGGCTATAAAAATAAAACAAAAGCAACAACGCTTAAGCCATCGCCAGCGGCATGAAAAGCTGTAAAAAACGCAATAACTTAAACGATTTCAATAATAACAAAAAAATACAACAACAACAACATTCTAACAGCAAGAATAACCGTTAACGCCCGCAGCGTTACTACGCTCTCCATTCCCACTTCACTTTCGTGCGACGCGCCCCCTGCTGCGCCTGGTTTGACAATTCAATTGACAACCAGAGCAGTTTGACAATTCCCTTGTTTTTGTTGTTCGTTGTGAGAGCCAGCAATTCTTTTATATGAATTTGAGGCTGTTACTTTGTTTGCAAAAGTTTTTATATGAGCTTTAAATGATTTTAAAAGTGTTTGCTTCTTCGCCGTTAAGCTCAGATAAAAAAAAAGTCGTAAAAGAGTTATGTAGTTCCAAAACTTGTATATGTAAATTTGGTATTTTATCGCTTTATTCCTTCGGACTATTGTAAATGCAATGGAAATGAAGGATTATAGCGGTTCTATAACGTTTTTTTCATTATGAGAATGTTGCTATTTGGAAGAATATATGCTTAGCATAAATCATCATGAAAGAAGCTGAGGAGTTGGAGCAGAAAGGTTTGAGATCAGCATCAGCAATGGTGATTTCGAGTGCCAAAGTGTCATATTGTTAAATCAAATATGTGACAGAATGATACAATACAGTTTGCTTTATTAGATGCATATCTGTCGTTGTTTTGGTTGCGCGCCGAAATGTAGGCAACACTTGTTGCTAGTGAGCTATATTTAGCACACATAAAAATATTTTTATACAATTTCGAAAATACTTTGCATATAATTAAATTTTGGAAGCATTTTCTGTTATGTTTTGACCTCCGAACTGACCAAAGTATTATTGCATCGCCTACAGGTCACCATGCATTTAATCTTCTCATTGGATGAAGTCCGTTGTCTGGAATCGAAGTAGTTTTTTCGCTGAGGCATCAGCTTCCCTGCATACGATATATGCTAACCAGAGCCCTTGAGCTCATACAGTTCGTAGTTCCACCTTCTTAGGTATACATCGCCCACACAAATGACCAAAGACCTTGCGGACAACAGTTCTCTCCAATGCTCCAAGTGCTTTCTCATCTCGGTTCGTCATCTTTCATGTTTCTGCGCCGTATAATAAGACGGGAGACGTACAAAGCTTAATTTTAGTTTCTCGAGATAGAAATCTGTTTACAGTGGCTTTTCCTTTGCTAAGTACTATATGGCAGCTCCTATTTGTGCTGCTAAGGTCTAACTGTTTGTCGCGAGCCTACCCAGAATTGGACGTATTGTAAAAATCTGGTCTATGTTAGCTTTGCCAGATCTAAAACCACACTGTTAAGGTTTATCGAAAGCGTCTTACACGCAGACTCCGGAATTGCCGTCCTTGTGAATAGGGCAGATTATGAGTACATTCATACCCCATCGACGAGCATATGTAATCAAATAAAGTGTAAGCCCATTTAAACCAAAATAAGTAAAATTCATACACTTTAAAGTTTTTTGGGAGCTTTTCAGAATTCATATCTCATCTTTGTGCATGTATACTTAAGTAAGCCCAATTAAGCACAAGTAAGTAAAAGTTTAAACTTAAAAGAATTTGGGGTGCTTTTTGAGAGCTTTCTAAGGCCAGTTTTTTTTTTTTTTTTTGTTAAATAATTGTATTCCGAGTACTTTGTTTTGGGATTAGGCTAGGAAAAATAGCGCAGCATAAAGTCCAAACGTTAGATCTTTTTGAGAGCTTTTTATGGAATTCTTCAGAGCTTTCACAAGATAATTGAATTTATAATGTTTAACTTTATAATAAGACTTGGTAAAATAATTTAGCATGAAAGCTTTTCAGAGCTTTTCAAGTCGCCATTAAGAGCTTTTACAAGGGAACTGCAATTTGTAACTCTAAATCACAGTGCGAACCTCAATTGACCAAAGTTCACCTTTTAGCTCGAGAACGTCTTCCCGAGCTGTAGAGCTTTTACAAACGAACTGCAATTTGTAACTCTCAATCACAGTGTGCACCTAAATTGACTAATATTCAGTTTTTAGCTCAAAAACGTCTGTCCGCATTTTAGGTTAGTACGAGTAAAATTATATTTCAGAAAATTTTTAGAATTATTGAAATGTGATTGTAGTGCATAAATTTAAATCAAAAATTGTTTCAAAATATCTAAACCAATGTTTTTAAAATCGCACATAAATCTATTTGCAATTTAAAAAAAAAAAAA
>JAPZAG010002989.1:0-13114 GCA_027475135.1 Bactrocera correcta | reverse complement strand
CATAGTGGTTTTTAGTCATGCAATATTGTAGCATGTTGGAAGATTCAGTAAAATTTAAACTTTTTCCCGTTACAAGGGAGGGTTTTTGTTTTTTTGAAAGCGGAAAATAAGAAGAAACAAGTAAAGAAGCGCTAATTTTGGTTGCAACCGAATATTTTATACTTTTGCAAGTTGCAAGAATCGAAATCAGTGAAATACTTTAAGGTGTAAATTCAATCATATAGAGTAAAGACCGCCGGTTGTACGAAAATCCTGATATTGGTTATATATGGGCTAGGTCAAGTGTTCGTTCAAATTTATTTATTTTAGACACAAATATACACTTTTATTACTAAAACATGCTGTCGCATTTACATTAGGATAACTCACATATTCTCTGATATATGCGGTTCAAAGTCACCCGGAGGTTCGAAATTTTTTATATTAGGGATGTGGTGTCTCAGAAAAGTATTGGCCCTATTCAGTCCATCTTATCTCTGTTTTTCAATTATATATCTCACATATTGACCAATATTTTTGATCAAACTCAACTATAGCTACTGGGGTCCACATATTCGGTACCTAAGGTGTTGAACGGTTTTGATGGGATTTGAACAATTTTTTGTCATAAGGTGGCATACACTAAAAGCTTTATACGTGCAAAGTTTATTCCTATTATATTAATTACTTCTTGATTTGTGTACTGGAAAGTAAAAGAATCAAGTGGAATTTAAATTGTGCTATATGCGAAGTAGGCCTGTTTATTTTCTGATTTCACTAATTATCACAGAGTGACATAGGAATACAAAAATGATACCATGTTCCAAGTTTTGTCGAAATTGGTCAGTCGGATCGCGAGATATGGGATTTCACCAAAAATTGGGCGGTACCACGTCCATCGTCCAATTTCAGCCCCCAGCCCCTAAAAACCCTTGTCATACTAACCCGTCGGCAAATTTTTTACGTTCTGGCGCATTTAGTTATTGATTTATCGCACTTTTAGTAGTTTTGAACAGTACCGTTATATGGGTAGTGAGCGGAGTTTTCATCCGATTTCACAGTAGTAGTTCTTGTAATATTCGTGCTGAGTAATTTGGTTGTTATAGCTTTAGTGGTTTAGGAGATACGCACATTTAACATATTAGGGGGCGGGGCCACGCCCACTTTTTCAAAAAATTTTATGCACAGGTGCCTCTTGCTACTGAGATCTCCTAAGTCAAACTTTTTTTATATCTTAATTAAGTCCTTAGTTATGGCTCAATTCTTCTATCAATTCTTTAAAAGTTTATTTATTTATTAAATTCTGCGCTTTGGGTAATTTTCTATAGTACCCTTTAAACAGGATTAGAACCCAGAACCTTCTAAAAAAATTTAATACACTTTTCCTTAAACTTAATGCATTTTCAAATTTGCCTGCTCCAAACTCGGTTGTGTGACGGCTGCACAATATCACCCACAACTTTACTGCAGACTCTCCACCGCTGCGTAGAGTGTGTCTAAATATGCACGAACACGCACGCAATACGCCAAGCAACCCCACAACCCGTCATACACTCCAACTGATTCATTCATTCATAGGTTTTGGTGAGTTGTTTCTTACTTTTTGCTATGTCTTTATTTTTGTTTTTGCTTCTCTTTCACTGTCAACCGCTGGAAAGTGCAAGTTGGCGCATATTGTGTTGCCAGCGAGTCATGCCAAGGTTCATTGGCCACACACACACACACACAAGCGTGCGCTCACTTCAAAGTAGGGCCAAGCACATGCATACTTATACTCGACTGTGTAGACATGTATGCATGTGTGTTTGTGAAAATGTTGTGCAAGCAGCCACAAGTGATGCGCCACGGCGCTGCAATGCCACTTGGGCGCCATTACAAACAATAGCTACGATTACATAGTTGCAATAACAATTATTCATGCTAATGCGCACATATACTACGTATACATGCATGCATATAGTACCACAAAAAGAAAAAAATGCTCATTTTGTTGCCTCAGCGCCGGCGCTTTGCTACAATGCCGCCAATCACAAGCGTTTTCATTCTCATTGTAGTTGCTATTGTTTTTGCAGTGCTGCCTTGCGACCCGGCTGTAATCAATTTAACCGAAAGTTGACGTTTAACATCAGTAGCAGTGGTTTGTTGTTGCTGTTTTTCTATTACTTTTTCACTTCTGCTACCAACTGCCAGGCCACTTTGGTCTATTGTTTTCGTTTGCAATTTTCGGTTGGATTTTCTGCTTCTTCTTTGCCAATTTTAGCCAATGCAATGGTATGTGCACACACACACACACATACATACATACATATAAACAAACATAGCCGTGCGCATATTTCGCTTGTCGTGGGTTAATTAGCCGTTTAGTCGCTTGAACTCTCACATTTCGGCTCTTTTGTGCATTGAACTATTTCTATTGTTGTTGTTGTGGTTGTTTCGTAGAAATTTTATGGTTTTTCGGGTATTACTTTTACGCCTCAAAGCGTGCGAAATGCTTGGAGATTTGTTAATTATTTACAATTGACTTTTTGCTTGTCTGGGTTAAATGTGGCAACTAAAAGCTTTTAGCTGCGAGCTTATTTTCATTTTCCTAAGCTTTAAGCGCATTTGAGCGTAAAATTTCTAGTAATCTTGAGTAGATAATCAGTAATTATGCTTAATGTATTGCGTTTTAGACGTGCTCAAAGCGCTGCCTTGCGAATTATTGCAATAATGCTTTGCTCTCTCCAGATTTAAAAGAAATACTAGGAAGAAGAAACTAATTTTCAGAAAAAAATATTGACTAGGTTAGAAACGATCCTCTATCCGCCTTTTTGCGACTAAGTGAGCAACTCCATACCAAGCTTTCAATGGCCGTTGGTCATTCAGAACTGACAAGACCAACCATGCGTAATTTTGGGTCCGTCCAAGCCGTTCTGGTAATTTATTAAATTAACCCAGAAAAACTTCATATTTTCTACCTGTAAAATGCTGGTAAGCCGGAACGAAATCGATCCATTTTGGAAGCGGTTTGCTACCGGGGATGAAAAGTGGGTTACTAACGACAACCTTAAACGAAAACGGTAGTGATTGAGGCGCATTGAGCCGGCACAATACGAGTAGGTGGGAAAGCCAAAATGGACGGTCAGGAAGGTTTTTCTTTGTGTTTGATGGGTATCGAATCATCTGGGTTTTATCCAAAGAACGCCAGGTTACCATCGATAGAGACTCGAAAGAAACTCCGCGAGTTAAGGGGGTATTAACCGATGATTATCTTCTGTTCCTGTTTATGGCTTTATATAGTATTGATACTTGTATTAACTGTATCAATTGGAAGGCTGAAACCCTACTTGCTTTCGAAGAGGTCAATAGGATAAAGACTTGGCTTTTTTCGGTGTCTAAAAACCATTATTGTCTACTTTAATGTCCAATAGTCTAGACTGTTTTAGTGTTAAACAAGAAAAAACGTTAACTTCGGTTCCACCGAAGCTAAATACCCTTCACAGGTGCATTTCTATTAGTAACTATGTGTCCAGTTTGTATGGAAGCTATATGTTATAGTTAACCGATCTAAACAATTTCTTTGGAGATTACATTGTTGCCTTAGAAAATAATATATACCAAATTTCGTGAATATATCTTGTCAAATGTGAAAGTTGTCCATACAAGAACTTGATTCCGATCGTTCAGTTTGTATGGCAGCTATATGCTATAGTTAACCGATCTGAACAAATTCTTCAGAGATTACATTGTTGCCTTAGAAAATAATATATACCAAATTTCGTATATATATTTTGTCAAATGTGAAAGTTGTCCATACAAGAACTTTATTCCGATTGTTCAGTTTGTATGGCAGCTATATGCTATAGTTAACCGATCTGAACAAATTCTTCAGAGATTACATTGTTGCCTTAGAAAATAATACATACCAAATTTCGTGAATATATCTTGTCAAATGTGAAAGTTGTCCATACAAGAACTTGATTCTGATCGTTCAGTTTGTATGGCAGCTATATGCTATAGTTAACCGATCTGAACAATTTCTTCAGAGATTACATTGTTGCCTTAGAAAATAATATATACCAAATTTCGTGAATATATCTTGTCAAATGTGAAAGTTGTCCATACAAGAACTTGATTCCGATCGTTCAGTTTGTATGGCAGCTATATGTTATAGTTAACCGATCTGAACAATTTTCTCGCATATTACATTTTTGCCCTAGAAAATAATCTATACCAAATTTGGTGATGATACATTGTCAAATGCGAAAGTTTTCCATATGAGAACTTGATTCCGATCGTTCAGTTTATATGGCAGCTATATGTTATAGTGGTCCGATATCGGCCGTTCCGACAAATGAGCAGCTTCTTGAAGAGAAAATGACGTTTGCAAAATTTCAAAAGGATATCTTAAAAACTGAGGGACTAGTTCGTATATATACAGACAGACGAACAGACGGACAGACGGACATGGCTAAATCGACTCAGCTCAACATACTGATCATTTATATATATACTTTATAGGGTCTCCGACGCTTCCTTCTGGGTGTTACAAACATCGTGACAAAGTTAATATACCCTGTTCAGGGTATAAAAAGAAGAATAAGCATCACGCACTTTAGGCGAAATATTTAATGCGCAATTAATAATTGAGTTGTTTGCGATATACACAGCAGCGCGTTTCTCGAAAGTAAAAGTGCATGATTAATAGTTGAAACAAGAGAACTACCGTTAAAATTTTAAGTGCGAAACTTTTGCATGAACGGCCATTTAAATAAGATAAATGTGCGGCCGTTGAGTGCTCAGTTCGCCGAATAGACAGTAAAATACCGTTATAGCCGCAAAAGTAGGCAATTTGAAGCAAAGTTAAAGTCGAGACTAAATCTGCAAATATTCCACTTTGCTTTAAGGCAATTAATTTGTTGAATTTTGTTATTTACTATATAATAGTTATATACAAAATTTAAATGTTATTTTCTGAAATTGTTTCAGAGTCGGTGAGTAAAATTTCGACGAAACGATTTAACCGGTCGACTTGAAGCAATAAGACTTTTGACAATAATTTCGCTTTTTAACCATTCTGAAGTGTAATTTTTTTTCACAAAAAACTACTTTTTATATTTGAAAGTCGTTATTTTACCAAAATTAAAATTTTTGTCTCGCTCTTCGATCACTACCTTTATTCACGTATAGTAATAATAAATTTGTTTACTGTTTATACCTGAGATAATTTTAAGCATAAAAATCTTCCTCATCGCCAGACATCTTTTTTCGGAGGTCGTCCATAATATGGGCTCCGTGATCATGGCAAGTATGGAGGGAACAGTTCTGCATCTTGCGGAACTGCAGTGAAAGTATAACATTTGGAGATGGCGAATAGATTTTTCATTGCACGACTATGATGTGATTCGAATAGCAATTGCCCACCTGAAGGACAACAAAGCGATGATTGGAATCTAAGTGTGTTTTGCCCAACCCACAAAACGGGGGACCCCATAATCTGCGCCAATTATCTCCCTGAAAACGCATACCTATGTATATAAGGTCTTATCGAGCGTAGAGTGTAGTGTGAATCGTCCCACGTCAACAAACTGATCGGAGCTTCAGTGTGGCTTTCGGCTTGGAAAATCTACTATCGACCAGATTTTCACCATGCGCCAAGTCTTGGAAAAGATCCGTGAAAGGATGATCGACACATATCACCTCTTTGTCGATAATGGTATCTTTGGTTCAACTTTCTCCAGACTGGATAAAGAAGTGAAGCAAAGTGATCTGGCAATGAACGAAGGCAGGACGAAATATCTGTTATCATCAAACAAATAGGCACCACAATCGCGACTAGGCTCCCATGTCACTATTGACACTCATAACATCGAAGTCGTATATAACTTCGTCTATCTTGGAACCCGCATCAACACCCAAAACAATGTCCGCCTCGAAATCAAACGCAGAATAACTCTTGTCAATAGGGCTTCTTTGGACTGAGTAGGCAATTGAAAAGTAAAGTCCTCTCTCGATGAACAAAGAGCAAAATCTCAGTGCCTCATCATTCCCGTCCTGCTATGACGCAGAGGCAGGGACGATGACAACAACTGATGAGTCGGCGTTGCAAGTTTTCGATAGAAAGGTTTTGCGGAAGATTTATGGTCCTTTGTGTATTGACAACGGCGAATACCGCAGTCACAGTCGTTGGAACGATGAGCTATGCGAGATGTACGGTGACATTGACATAGTTCAGTGAATCAAGAGACAGCGGCTGCGCTGGCTAGATTAGTATGTTAAGAACGCTCCAGATCTGATTTGTAGGTTTTCGATTCAGTAAGCGACGGTTCAAGCAGAGAAAGAGGACGACCTCCACTCCGTTGGTTAGATCAGGTGGAGGAGGACCTGTCTGCGTTTGGAATTTCGAATTAGCGCCAAATAGCGAGAAGTAGACTGCGCTGTTGTTAACTCGGCTATAACCTCGTAAGCGATTAAAGAAAAAGAAAACCAAGGGAATATAAAATTTTTCAAATTTAATCGCTAATTATTAGAGTAATTCTGTAATACATATTTCTCTGTAAATACATATTTCTCTCATTTATTTTTAAAATAGTTTGGCTTTTCATAAAAAGTAACATAGAAAAGCGTGAATATAACCCCTTAAGCCGCGCGTAATATAGTTCAATTAATGTTAATTTGTTTTTGTGGTCATTTATTTATTGTGTGATTTACAGTAATTTCGATTCAGTTTTGTTTTTGTTTTCAATTTTAACGCCGCTTATCGTGTCGCTCTGCACTTGACGCTTCAACGTCACGCGCCTTCACTATTTCGTCACGAAAGCCAAAGTGAAGCAGACAAACTTTCACTTGAATTAAAATGTCGCCTGATGCTCATCATCTAAGTGGCGCTGAGAGTTGCCGTCGCAACCAGCTTTTTTTAATTTTTCTAAGTGTCTTTTAATTTTTATGGCTTTTTGTTGCTACCTTTTTGTTTTTCATTTTTGTTTTCTCTCACACAGCCTTGTTTGCACTATAATTTAGTTGCTGCAACTAGAGCTCGTGCAAACATAGGTAAGTATGCATGTATGTGTATGTGTGTTGATGTTGCTTTGAAAGTCAATACAATTGACAGTTGTCAGAATCAGATTGTCGCATAGCTTTGGCTGCGGGGCGGTTTGAAGGCGACCTGAAATAACTGCACAAAGTCGCAGACATAAAGCAGTTACCTTGGTGACCATGAAGCAGCATAAGTAACTGTGTATAGGTTTGTGCAAAATTTAATTTGTTGCAAGCGCGCTGATTGCCATAGTTACCTAGCTCAGCCTTAGCACACACACACAAACACATATTTGCGTTTGTTTTTGGAATCAGGTCCATGCATAGCAACCAATTAACTGGCTTTGGCGTCGCTGAAGCTGCAATTAAAATGTGTTGCGCTTTTCGCTGAAGCTGTGCAAATTTTTTCGCTGTTTTTTTGTTGTTTTTTGCAACTTTTTCTTCAGCTGCCACATTGTACCGCACAACCTGTCGCAGACAGCAGAAACCTTTTGTAGCATGCAACAACCGACAGCCAAAAGTGGCCTGCATTTCATATACAACAACAAATATATATGCATGTGAGTGTATGTGTATATTTATAACGGCACAGTTGCGGCATTGGCAGAAATTTCTCGTTCATTTCATGCACTTGCCTCTTTTTCGCCAACAATGTCACAATGAAAGTGCAAAGAATGGCGAAAAAAACAGACAAAATGAAATTGAAAAATTGTCACAGTGAAAATACTAAATAAATACATGAAAAATGCAACAACAAAAACACAAATAGAGTAGAGTATCAGCAAGCAGCGCACCCAGTGAGTGTGCTGCAACAATGCCGGTGTACATGGCGTATGATTGACGCGCAAAGTTCATGCCTCAATTATTTTATTTGTTGTTATTGTTTGTTTTGCTCTGTGTCGCAGTTGCTAAGTGGGCGTGTGTGTTGTTAAATGGGCGTACTCCGTTGGGCACTTAATAAATTTGTATCATGACAATGAAATCATGTGCATTGACAGCCTTTTTGCTTGTATCGCCGCGGGTGACCTTAAAAATCCATGCGAAGGCTTGCTCTTAATGCTCAAACGTTCAAAAAACAGTTGTTGTTTCGCATGTGTTGCTCAAGTATGGCTGTATTTGTGTAGGATTAAAAAAAATGGATATTTTTGGACATTTTGCTTTATGAGAGAATTTATACAGAAATACTTAAGCTTGATTACGGAAAGTTAATTTTTTTTTTTTTTTTTGTTTTGTTTTTGTTGACCTCAAAATATAATTGATTGAAAAATTTCCGGTATTAACTAATAGGCTATTTAGGAATGCGAAAACTCTGTGCAAAATGGGTACCTTGTCAGCTCACAATCATGATCATATATAGTGACACAATTCAAAGAAAACGGTAACAGACTTGGATCTGCTTCGTGATTTGACCTATCAACATGCTCTTGTTCTTAAACCTTAGACAAAAATGCTTGTCGGTTAGAAATTCAGCCAAAATGAGAAGGTAATCGTTGGCTGAGTCTTTTTCTAACAAAAGAGAAATCGTCTTCAAGATTTTTGTCAAAAAACGCTTTAATTGGTGTATCGTCCTCGATGTTGGATCATAGAAGCAAATATTTTACAAAACAAAAAAACTATTATTCGTCAAACGAATTTTTCAGTCTGTATATTATACTTTACTATAAGCCTGTCCGAAGAGAGTTTTTTCTTTAACAAATATGAGTTTGTTAGGTCAGATAAGCTGGTAGAGTTTATCCTCGCCTATTGTAGCGCTATATCTCATTTGGACAGCTGTGACCTTTGGTATTTTGTGATACCCAAAAACTTCTAGAAAAAATCACCAGTTCTGGTGTTTGACCAGCGCTTGCCGAGTTTACAGCAGATCCATAGTTCTTACTCTTGAATACAGGATGACAATTATATATTATTTCCAATCTGATGAAATTAGAATAAAAGTGCAATCTTTGGTAAACCCTATGGCTTTTCAGCTTCCGTCAATTTCGCTGAGACCAGGCACCCAAACAAGTAGTAATACGGAAGAAGCTTGATGTTATTTTTAATGAATTCATGCACTTCTTGAATATCTTCGAACAATCAGCGAGCTCAAAGTCAGTACTTAACACAGCCGTCTTCATACAGACCAATCAGTCTTCTACCCTGTCTTTCTAAGATATTTGAAAAGTTGTTACTATCAAAGATGACTCCTTTCCTCCACGAAAATAATATAATACCAACGCACCAATTTGAGTTTCGTGAAAAACATAGCACGATTGAGCAAGGAAATAGAATTACTAACGTAATAAGAAAGGCATTTGAGCACAGAGAGTACTGTTCGGCTATATTTCTAGACGTGGCTCAGGCGTTTGATAAGGTATGGCATGAGGGCCTTTTATACACGATTAAAAATATTCTACCTTCAGAATTATATAAAACATTGGAATCGTATTTAAAAAATAGAAAATTTATGGTAAAAGTGGGATGAAAGGCAGATAAGGGCTGGTATACCCCAGGGCAGTGTTCTAGGCCCAACACTATACATCATATATACAGCAGATCTTCCAACAGCTAACAATGTATTAACTTCTACTTTTGCGGACGACACAGCTATAGTGAGCCGTAACAAATGCCACATAATAGCATCAAGAATATTAGCCGAGCATTTAAGGTTTGTCGAAGAATGGCAAACCAACTGGCGTATAAAGGTAAATGAATAAAAGTGTAAACATGTTACATTTTCGCTTAGACCAAAAATGTGTCCGGCAGTAAAAATTAATAATATTTTAGTACCCCAAGCGAATGAAGTAACTTATCTTGGTATTCACCTAGATAGAAGACTTACGTGGAAAAAAACATATATCTAGTAAAATAACTTGCATGAAGATAAGAGCTGCAAATCTAAATTGGCTATTAAATAAAAACTCCAAACTTAGCCTAGACAACAAAGTGCTTTTATATAATGCGGTCATAAAGCCGATTTGGAAGTATTCAACTGTGGGGTACGACCTGTGCAACTAATATAGACATAATACAAAGGTTCAAATCAAAAATGCTTAGATCAATTATGTGTTCACCATGGTACATGCGTAATGAAAATATCCATAAAGACCTTAGCATTTCTATGGTAAGGAAAGAAGTAGAAGACAGCAGAATTAAATATATATCTAAACTCCGTGATCACCCAAACCCTTTGGCTAAAGCTTTGGTACATTCCTGCGATCAAACACGACTTAAAAGAAGAGATATGCCCGCGTACTGAGGAGCAATGTATCACCAAAACAGCTCATTAGTACTTCAAAATAAAAAGCAGATTCAATAAATAAAAAAGATATTAAAAAAAAAAAGAAAAGTCAGTAGAGCCAAGCTGCTATCGGAATGAATATATGCATGAACCTGTATCTCGGAGCAGTCCATCTACTATTACCTTAATGGTAGTACCTTTCGCTTGAAAGACAGAGCCTGGTAGCCAGTGGTAAAGTAGCTGGAAGCTGGAGTTGATGGAAAGTTTGTTTGTCAAACATGTCTATTTCCATATCTAAATCAAATTAAACGTTAATAAAAAAACTAACAAAATTTATATAACTCACAACAAAAAGGAAACTGAGGTTATCAAAGTCGCAACAGTTTTTGAGGTATGAATCTGGAATTTTGCACAAGTTCTTTGCTTCCCAAGAAGCTGATAATTTTTCGAAATCACTGATATCAAGCCACTATAGAGTATAGCTGTTATAACGGGTGATTTTTTAAGAGCTTGATAACTTTTTTAAAAAAAAAAACGCATAAAATTTGCAAAATCTCATCGGTTCTTTATTTGAAACGTTAGATTGGTTCATGACATTTACTTTTTGAAGATAATTTCATTTAAATGTTGACCGCGGCTGCGTCTTAGGTGGTCCATTCGGAAAGTCCAATTTTGGGCAACTTTTTCGAGCATTTCGGCCGGAATAGCCCGAATTTCTTCGGAAATGTTGTCTTCCAAAGCTGGAATAGTTGCTGGCTTATTTCTGTAGACTTTAGACTTGACGTAGCCCCACAAAAAATAGTCTAAAGGCGTTAAATCGCATGATCTTGGTGGCCAACTTACGGGTCCATTTCTTGAGATGAATTGTTGTCCGAAGTTTTCCCTCAAAATGGCCATAGAATCGCGAGCTGTGTGGCATGTAGCGCCATCTTGTTGAAACCACATGTCAACCAAGTTCAGTTCTTCCATTTTTGGCAACAAAAAGTTTGTTAGCATCGAACGATAGCGATCGCCATTCACCGTAACGTTGCGTCCAACAGCATCTTTGAAAAAATACGGTCCAATGATTCCACCAGCGTACAAACCACACCAAACAGTGCATTTTTCGGGATGCATGGGCAGTTCTTGAACGGCTTCTGGTTGCTCTTCACCCCAAATGCGGCAATTTTGCTTATTTACGTAGCCATTCAACCAGAAATGAGCCTCATCGCTCATCGGACACGGACGCGAAACACATTTCGAACCGAACACTGATTTTGGTAATAAAATTCAATGATTTGCAAGCGTTGCTCGTTAGTAAGTCTATTCATGATGAAATGTCAAAGCATACTGAGCATCTTTCTCTTTGACACCATGTCTGACATCCCACGTGATCTGTCAAATACTACTGCATGAAAATCCTAACCTCAAAAAAATCACCCTTTACAAACTGACTGATCAATATCAAGTCCATGAAAGGAGAACTGTTTTATCTGTGAGTAGTTACGGCTTTGGTACCATATTTTTCATTTCTTTGTGGAAAAGTAATTTTGTAATGTTATTTTAAATAGTATATAAAATTGAAAAAAAAATGTAAATAGAAATATTTGGAAACCACGTATTGCTTGCTTCATTGGCAGCTTATTACATATCTTTAATTGACACTTACTTATTGGCAGCCAACGAAGCTGTCAACGTCAATCAGTTGTAAAGCAGCAATCAAATTAAGTTTGAGGGACAACCGTTGAGTTGCGAGGGCTAACTTATAACGCTTGCTATTCAATGCTGATGTTGACACAATTTTGAGGTAATCAGTTTTTCATTGTCGTTTTACTTAAATTTCGTATTATTTCTGTGTCGCCTTTTTTATAACTTATGTATAACCGATCACAACAGACACAGAGCAGCATGCACTCACATGTGTTCGCTTTTGAAGTCATTGTGGCATTGTTGGCGCTGTCATTTCAATCAAAACTGACAACTACCTGCGTCACTCAGGCGCTGCGCTGCGCTCTCCTCCACTGGCTGCCAAACTCATTGCGTATGCACCGCACTTAAGGATGCTTTCAATTTACGAAAATTCGAAGCAATAAAATGCAGACACAATGCAATAACAAGACAAACAACCGCACTAACGGCACATTTAGTATGAAGCCCAATAGCTATGAGAAACTTTAAGATTTGCATTTTCAAAGCTGCAGGCAAAACTTTGGCAAATCAATGCAGGTGGAGAGGGGGTGGTGAACTGGTCTGCAGCACAACTTTTATGGCTGCGTTGCGGAAAAACGAAAATAAAAGTGAGAAAAAAATGAAAATCTCTGCACGCTTGCTCCAGCTTCTGACAAGTTTTTTGTTTGGCTCACACTTTGTGCCACTTAGGTGTTGCTTTTGTTGTTGTTGAGATTGTTAAGCAGAGTTCAAGCAACGGTCAGCTAGTGTACGAATTTTGTATGGGTTTCTGTTTGTTTTTGTTTTTATTTTTTAAGTGCAAAGTTTATTATTCTCTTTATGCATTGGAAATTGCTGTTATTGTAGTTGCCACACTCTCACATCAGCGCATTTGTTTTTGTAGTTAGTATTCAAGTGTATTGAATTGTAATTTGGCAAAAGTGATTTTGGGTAAATTAAATTTGTTCCCAGAATTGTTGTCCCAGAAAAGTTTCTTCGAAAGTTTTGTCAAAACTTTAAAAGTTCAGTTGGACAGTAAATAACGGCTGTTATGTTATTTTTGTGCGTCACGTGTGTCTGTGGATTGAGGCTTAAATACACAAATATGGCAGAATTTAAATTTAGAATGAAAGCTACCGTTATTTTGAATTTAGTAGGAAAACTTTGCTTTCTACAAGCTTTGTCTATGATTTTAATAAGAAAATTTAAATGCGAAGAACTAGTCTTCAGAAATCTTGTATGATTGGTGGGTAAGAA
>JAPZAG010002988.1:0-13127 GCA_027475135.1 Bactrocera correcta | reverse complement strand
TTAAAGTCTCAAACTTCGCCAGATTTTTTTTGAACTATCTTACTATATTATCACGAAATCTCAGAAAAAAATATACACATTTTCTTTGTTACACCCTAATATATAGGTTGCATATATATACATACATACAAGTATATTCTATAGACATGTCAACCTATACAATATTAAACCGTTGAAAGACAGCTTATTGGAATTTTTGTATTCAAACATACACCGACGTCGCTTGAGCTAATAACACATGCTTACAAAAAAAACAAATTCGAATTAACTCTATGATTTGGGTACATAACTGGGATATATATTGGGTATGAACAGGGTATATGAGGGTTACCTTTCATATTTCGGGATAAGGGAACAATAAGAAATAGTTATCGCCGAAAGCGTTTTATTGTTCTTAAAAAAATATTTACAAAAACAACAAATTTACTTATAATAGGGGTATATATTGGATATGAATAGGATACATATGGGTAACCTTCCAAATTTCGGGATTACAGAACAAAAACAAAATTCAGGCGCTGAAGAACGTTGATATATCAGTTAATTATTTAGATTCCGCGAATAAATAGAAGTCATGCCGTGGCAAGTCATCACTAGGCGGTGGATGACTCATCAAATCAATGTCTTGAGTCATGAAGCTTGTAACATCCATAAGAAAATGTTGGAGATCCTATGAAACGTATATATAAATGAGCACATGACGAGCCAAGTCGATTTATCAGTGTCCGTCTGTCCATCCATCTGTCTGTATATACACGAAATAGTCTGTCGTTTAAGACGTTCAAAATCCTGTCCTTGTTTGGAAAGCTTTCTTATTTGACTAAATATCTTTAGGAAATTTGAAAAAAGTTAGGTTAGGTCTAAGGCAACGATGAGATATCTGAATAAATTGTTCAGATCGAACCACTACAGCATATAGCTGCCACACAAACTGAACGATCCTCGAGCTGAACCACTGGTCCTCATGTAGAATATTTTATATTTGTGAAGGACATTATAGCTTCAATACAAACAAAGTTAACGTTTTTTCTTGTTTCATGTAAAAACCGAAATCTTGCTGAACGTTTGTGATTGGTGATTACTATTTTAACGAAAATGATTTTTTATTAGTAAGGAAGTAAAGCTCACTACTTTTCATAGATAATTCCTATATAATAGGTCATCAGACCCTTACACTCAACTTCACTCTTGCAAAAGCTCTACAATGGAGGTGAAAGTGCCTGGATGATGCCATGTAACCCCGCTTTACACAACTTTTAGAACTAGCGTATAATAAGATCCAACAGTATTGCCGTATGAACGTCTCTTGGATTGTCCCAATATAATTTGCTAATGACTAGTAAATCAGTTTATTTTTTTTATTTATTTTTTTTTTTTGTTTTGTTTTGCAATATTTAAAAATATTAAAAAAAAATTTCCCGTTAAAGATGCACTTCTCCTGGGACCATGCCCTGTTAGTATTATCTACCTTAACTGGACCTCGGCTGCTTTAGCTTGCATTTGGACCTGCGGGAACGCTATTAGTTTGTCTCCCCGTGTTGTCTCTTAATCTAGGCTGGTACGTTCTTAATGAACCTATGCGTCTATGTTCCTTTTTATGTCGCATCTCATTGTCTTTGCCACTTTTTAAATCTCGCCTGTATCCCCTATTCTCGCTCTACAGGTGTTAAACGCCTAATTTTAACTTAAAATTTTTGAAAGGCTTAACTTAGCTCAGATGCCATTAAATCCGATGCAATTGACCAGATATGATACTGGCCGCTTCAAGTGAGACTGTTCTAAACACGCAGGCCCCTCTAATGGCACATAACCTGGACACTGCCTTTGTCAACTCAAAGTTATTTATATTTACAATGCAGAACAAAAAAACAAATTGGTGTGGTTTGATAAACAGTGGTTTCTGTGCCAATTGGGACTAATGTGATGAAATACTGTTAATTAGTTACACATCTGATTCAATCGGTGTTTCGCTGAGTGGTTGTTATTCGATGAAACTTATCCAAGGCTCTCGAAAACATAATAAGCTGCAGGCAAATTTCAGTTAATAGTTTGGGTTCGAATTGGAATTATTTTTTCAACCTCAAAGAACCTCCGACTCAACCTCAATAAAAAATATCAAAGTCCAAATTATTAGGAAAACTTGCCTCCTTAATAAATATGCTAAACATCACTCGACACAACAGTGCTCTTTCGGTTAACTCTTGGTTTTGCAAAGAAAACTTTTTCAATAATGGAGGCTGTTCGTGAATATGTTAAGCCGTTAAAAAATTCCGCAAAAGAATGTTAAAACAAGCCCAGAAAGATAAATACGGAGCTATTTTCTTTAATAACTGAACTTGGTAGTGAATCTATTAAGGGGTTACAAGGGTTTCCTCGGATAAAGAGCAGCCTTTTTTCTACAATTTATTTTTCATATAAAAAATGAAACATTTTATTAGAATTTTTTGTTGTTACAAACATTAATTATTGCAAAGAAGTTCTGACATTTTTAGAAACAATATTTTAAACCGGCCATTGCGATACCATTTCCGGCAGGTTCATCTAAAGTGGAATAACTGGAAAAAAATCAAAATTGAATTTTCGGCAGACATTTTTACAAAAAAATTAAGATTTCAGTGAAAATTTCGCGAGATCTTTTTTTCAAATAGTTCTAAACGAGAAAAAATCCTTCGCCCAATACCTGTGTAACATTTCATGAAGATCGGCTGAGTAGTTCTCTTTCCAACAGGCTTTAGAAACACAGTTTCGAGAAAAATGCGTTTGAAGACTATTACTCGAATCAACTTGAAAGTTTAGGACAATATTCTAGAGGGGAATCAAATAAACATTAATTTTTTTTAAACCCGTAAACCTGTATAACCACTTAATAAAGCACTCCCTCGGTCAACTTTTGGTTTTCCAAAGAAAATAAGCTTACAAAAATAAATCCAGAGTAATCTTCTTTTAAAAACTGAACCTGGTAGTGAATCTATTAAACTTCTTCTCAAGTAGAACACTTCGAAATGTGAAACAAGACTAGAACAGCAAATTAATTAAATTAAAACTCCGATCACAAGGCCATGCACTGATATCTGGCAGGAGCATATGTGGAGAACCTCAAAACATTAATCCACGTACCACAAATATGTGAGCACATGAGTGTGTCAACTGATTAAAAACAATTTGTGTCCCAACCAAACATATGAGAGATGTGGGCGGGGAAGCTCATTGCGAATTCAGCATAAAGCCTTTTGCGGTCACTGCCGACGCTAAAATCCCAAGCTAACAAAGCGCATATAAACGAATGAAAAATTTACTAAAAACCACACAAAAATTGCTAAACAAAAGTTGTTTAATAAATAAATAGCAACAAAATGTAAAATACACGTCAGAAAGAAACCAGAAGCGACGTGAAAGCAACACGAAGTGAAATGCAAACAAAGTATGAACGCAGCAAAAAAGCACGAAATGCCACAGATAATCCATAAAAATAGGCAAAATTGGCAACAGGATGATGGTCAGCGAACAATAATAACAAAAACAGAAAAACAAAAACAATAACAAAAAAAAAAAACATAAATAAAAAGTGGAAAGACTAAAAACTGCGGTCGCACAACCAGAGCGCCGAACGTTGTTGCGGTGAGCAGTTGACCAGTGCGTTCCAGCAAGCACGCGTTCTTCCGTTCGGCCGTCCCCCCTGCCATTAGACGCACAAATAGCCACATGCGGGGGGGTGGCATGTGCCCCACGGATTTGTTTGGCTTTTGGGACAAGCGTATAAGTGGATTTGCAGTTTTTTTTCTTGTTGGTTCCTCTGCGCTTTTTCATTTCACTTTTTGTTTTATATTTTTTATTTTTGTTGTTTTTTTTTTAAGTCTTTTTCTTTGCTGTGTGAGTAGTTATTTAAAGTGTTGTTTTGTTTTGCGGTTGCTGTCTGTACGCCGCTTTCATATTCCCAAACTATTTGCATGAAGTATTTATAAGCATTTGCGCGTTTGCGTTTGTGTTTTTTTTTTTTTTGGTGCGAGCATTTCTGGATTTTTCTCTGCACAAAGGATTTTTGTTTAGTACGCGATTTGCGGTTAGCGACCAACCAAAAGCAGTTAAGCGCAGCTTAAGTGGCAGTGAGCTGGTCGGCGGAAACGATAAGCGGCAAGCGGTTCTGCAGTGACGAAGCGCATACGAGAGAGAAAGAGAGAGAGAGGGAGAGGTGGAGGTGGAGGTGGAGGTGGAGAAAACGAGTGGCAAATACAAAAGCTGGATTTGTATTTTGCATGCAACAGCGCACTCCCTTGTGCTGCTTAACGCAGTGAAGCGTACTTAAAAAAATAAGTCGAAGAAATATATGTGCGAGTTTTATTTTCCCTTTTTTTATATTTGGATTTTCGTTAAAAATCCTTAAATCACTGCCTTGCACACAAGCAGTAGTGGGTATCGATTACTTGTCCATGCACATGCCATAATGGCTTCCACCGCCGTCTCGTCTGTCGTTCCTCGATGCTCTGCCTGCCACTGGAGCGGTTTGTAGCTCCCTCATACTCGTACGTACATACGTACCTCTTTCGCTCCAAATATTCGCGCTGACTTTTTGCCGAATAAATGTGCTGCTTCAATTTTGTCGCATGCATCATTGATTCATTTGATGTCATTTCGTCCTCGTGCTTTCTTGCAACCGCTTTCGCAACGCGAATACAGTCTTCCAAGACTGCTTAAATATTGTGCAAAACATTTTTAATAAACCCATCATGCCGGATAAAGGTTTGAGGCAGGTGTTTTTTCGCTAAGCCCGTGTTTCGCGAATCATATATAGTGGATTCATAAGTTTAATAAATCATATATGTAACGAATTAATATTGAAAGTACAATTTCTAGCTGGTAAATGGCCGAAAATCTATCAGTAGTCTTATATCAACGTTTCAAACGGATAAGCAGTTTCTGGGAAAGGCAAGGACGTGCGCAAAATTTCAGATCGATATCTCCAAAACTGAGGGACTAGTTAACATATAATGCTATGGACAAAAAATAATAAGACTTTATTCATAATTTTAAAATTCTTTATATATATTCTATGTCATACTCCTCAAAGTATTCGCCCTTGGTCCCAGTACACTCGGATCAACGTTTTTTTCAATCCTCGAAACAGTTGTTAAAGTCAATTTCCGGAATAGACTTCAATTTATTAAAAACGGGGTTCCGGGAGCGGTCGCTTGAGTTCTCTGAATAGACAGAACTTACACTTACACAAAATTAGGCGAACAACTCACGAAGAATCAATGCAATAGGCGACGGTGCATAACACTCAAATAGTATTCCTTGTTGACAGTTTGGCCGGTCGGAAGGAGTTCTGGGTGCACCACATCTTGCTAATCGAAGAAAACTATCAACATAACCTTGATATTTAAACTGCTTGGAAGTGTTTTTTTTGGGTTTTAGCTCATTTTTGCCAGTATTCGGCCACTTGGTCGTCTGCTTACGAAGCGTAAGCATATTTCTACGTCTTATCCCTAGTAATAAAACGTTTCATGCCATCCTGGAAGCCGGAAAGCATTTTTTTACAGATGTTAAAGCGGCGCTGTTTTTCAAAAAAAAATTGCGATTTTAGAACCAATCGCGCTTTCATTTTCTTTAGGCTCATATGATCTTTCAAGATGGCTTTCACAGATCCTTCCGATATTCCAACGATGCTTCTAAGATCTCTCACTGTTATTCGTCGATTCTCAAGTACTAATTCCTTTATTTTATTGACGTGTTGGTCAGCAGTTGATGTTGATGGCCGTCCTGGACGTGGTTAGTCGTCAACGCGTGCTCGACCTTTATAAATAATTTATACCAATAAGAAAACTTGTTCGCGGTAAACAATTATCACCGAATAGCTTTTCCAACATTCTCGTCGGCAGCAGAAATTTGATTCCACCTACAAAATTTAATTGAAGTTCTTTGTTGAATAACTTCACTTACCGAAAAATCGCTAAATGCGCTTTATGCTCTTCAGAAAGACCAGCGTTTACATGAATGAATATTTTGATGTGGCATTTCGCACAGTTATCATTGAGAGGCATACCAACCTAGAGAAAAATATTTCGACGAATGGTTTTCCACGCAAAATTTAAATTAAAAAGTCTTACTATTTTTTGTTCACAGTAGTAAACAGACAGACGGAACGACATCGACTCAGCTCGTCATGCTGATCATTCATACGAGTACATAATTTGAAAGATACTCTGCCGCTTCCTGTTGGTTGTTACAAACTTCATGGCAAACCTAACATACCCTGTGCAGTCTTTCAAATAATTTCGTAGTCTTGAAAGGCATCATAAAGGCAACTGGTTCTCATCACTCAAATGCAAAACAACAAATTATTCTGTGCTGACACTTATTTATTTTACACGTGTTTGGATTTTTAGCAATAAAATAGAATTAAAAAAGTATATAATACACCAGCGGCTATCTTTTACACTCGTTGGCTGCAAAATTTCACAGAGTTTTCTTGTTACGATACACTGTTTGATAAGGACGTCATGCCTTCAAGGCAAGACATTTCAGTGGGTGTGAAAGTGTGGTTAAAGTAAATCAGCTGAAGTGCGCGACACGCCACAGGCACCAACGCCATTTCTCGCACCAACCTTTTTCCAGCTATCGGTGCTTCTGCCACTTCGCTGCATACAGTTGTTCGCTTCAGTTTATTTCCTAACACACAGCAGCCACAAGCACCTATCAGCAGCATATATGTATTGTGTACACACTACATAACAATTTCGCACATGCCATAGAGAAAATATAGAGAAAATAAAAAGATATTCTTAAATTCAACAATTACATTAATGCTCATATACAGATTTAATTCAAGAGTTTAAAAATTCTAAAATTTTCTTAAAATTTAATCTGAAAGTCTTAAATATTACAGTTACATATCGTCAACTAAAATGCAAAATAATGTAATACAATTTTTCATAAGTTTACAGGCCAAGGAAAAACGACATAATAGTAGCCACTGATATTGAAACAAGATTTGAGTTTTGGTTACAAAACGTTTATATAGTGGGGAAATCTGAGAGCGAAAGCTGAAAATTTGATACTTCATATATGTACAAAATATGATGTAGTGAATAGTAAGCAGAAAAAACTTAATTTCGATTTTTTGGGTTGATACGTTGTTTTGCATTTTAGTTGACGATATAAACCAGATGTGTCTCAAAGTGAACAGATATTTTTACATAAATTACGCAATATGTAGGATTATTTGTTGAAAAATTGCAACATTAAAAAAAGAGGTTAGATTATCCTACACCTAACGGCTCTTTGGAATGTCAGGTTCAGTTTAATTGGAGTTGAAGTATTCGTCGTATAGGCCGTCATAGCATTTAGCGAACTTTATGAGCACTTGATATCTAATTTTGGTACTTCATACAGTCCTGTGAACTTTTAGTTTTCTATAGATCTTAGCCAAGAAATTTTTCTGATGGTGGTCCAGCACACCAAAGCACCGTAAAGTAAGATTGACTTAACTGCCCATTTGTAAACCAACGCATGGGGCCCCCTTCTACATCCTAGCATTTTTCTATATACATATATAGAAGGCAACAACTGGATTTTTTTACTTTCTCTTCGAAATTGAGACTTCCCATCATTTTTCTATCTAAAATTACTCCCAGGTACTTGGTATGCTCTTTCTATGTCTCGATTTTGTGGCGACTTTTAAGGCATATATCCGTCCATTTATCTCTATCAACACTAACTGGCCACTGTTTGGTGGCGACAGACGACCGCAGAATGGGGCTGACAGATCGAGAAGACTATCGAAAATGTCTAGAGCACGGCACCAGGGAAATAATGAAGCATCTCTTGTGAACTTGTCCCGCATTGGCAAGGCTACTCTGTAAGCAACTGGGGTAGCTACGGTATGATATCCTGGAAAAGGTATTCATAGTGATGGCACAGTATTAGTTGAAATTTACGTCAAGCTCAGACATCATAAAACATGACTACTCCTCATGGACCTAGTAACTGTACTCCATATGGTATCACAAAGGAGCTAAACTGGTCTATGTGTGGCTCATTGGCCTACCAAAATAACCTAACGTCACCGAATCTCTATCAATAGAAAAGAGTGATTGTTCCTTTTTACAAAGACTAAATATAAAATTTTGTGTTGAACTTGAAAAGAAAAACTTGACGAAGACATGCGAATTAATGAAAAAGCTGTATCGTGATTTAAGAATGATTGTGAGGATTTAAATGACGAGCAAATCCAGGTCGCTCAGAAACTGCTGAATTGGCGGAAAAAGTTCGTGAAATTATTGGTATGAGAATGTTGGCTGAGGGACTAAATGCGAGTAAATCCACCATTTGAAGAATTTTAACTGAAGATTTTGTACAAAAAAAAGTCTGTTTGCGTTTGGCTCCACATAAAAAAGAATTAAGAACGAGTTTTGCTGAAAAAACTGATTTCTGTCATCAATTAAACCTCCATATTTGCCCGATCTGTTAGACTGCGTTTAGGTGTGAACTTTTTGTGTTGTCCGTTATCAGCAAATTCTCATTAAGTCTCGCTCATTGTGTTAAGCTGATAGACACGAGTTTGACAACTTGAATTGGACAGTTTTCTGCAATTTCTTGGATATCACATTGGCAAATTCTTGAATGGCTCAGCTATTGCGGAACGCAAAAATATTTTCGATTATCTAATTGTTATCTTTATTCATCGTTTTCTAAAACATTTTCAATTGATTATGAGTGGCTAGCCACTATTCTCTAAAGCTGATTTGACAAGTTTCTAACAATACTTTTTGACCTCATAAAATAGTTGACTAATTGTTAATGCACAGTTCCCAATAATTCGAATAGAGATACCCCTTTCAATAGCCTTTTTTTGACAGATCACCCTTTATTACGAAAATGCGCGTTCTGTAAAAAATGTGTTTTGCGCGATGTATAGAACGCATTCTATAGAAACATACAAAATATAGCTTGTGCAAGAACTCTTGCCCTTCCCCTTCGCTCTATGAGCTCTTGCAAAGTTCGGCAAATATAACGAGTGGAGAATGGACGAAATTAATACTAGATTCATTAGTTGATGTGATAAGACCATGTAATAGCCACTTATAAACCATAATTCGCACGAAGCTTCACTGCGACTGTTTTTGAATCCGTAATGCTCTATCTCTACATACCGCAAAAGAGCGCCCTTTATACGAGTAGAGCCATAAAAAGGCACATCATATTGATGCTGCACACCATACTGTAACCTGCGCTTGATTAATGTTCAGCTGTGGTGTGGCAGGCTCTAACTAAGCATTGCTGTTACTTTTTCGTACACAAAGAAATTTTTCATTTTTTCAAATCGCCGTTATTCATGTCCTAATCACACAGGTGATGCGCTGAGCCATTGGGTATTGCTCCCGCAAGCCTTGAATATCATATTCACGCGCTCGAGCGCAGCGCGAAATACATGCAGGTATTTATATGTGTAGTGTAGATATGTAGAGGTAGAAAGGTCTCACGAAATGTTGTAAGTTTGTGTTGAGGACAAAATATTTGTTCTATTTAATAGACGCTTGAGTTTGTAGTATGCGAATAATCGTCGCTATGTGAGCGGAGTGTAAAGCAAATCAACAGCGACAACTGTTAGCTGAACAAGCTTGCTAATACACTTAAATATAAGAAGCGTTTAAATTGAAGTAAAGAATATGTAGTGAAAATTCCAAAGCAGCTACTCGTTTGTCGGAAGCGCCGATATCACAACAATATAGCACATACCTATTATAGAAACTGAGCGATCAAAATCAAGAGCTTGTATGGAAAACCTGTTTAGTTGACGAAATATCATCGCAAAATCTCGTAGGGAGTATTTTCAAAGGTAACGGTATAATCTCTGAAAAAATTGTTTAGATCAGACAACTATAGCATATACCTGCCATACAATTTCAGCAATCATAATCAAGTCTCTGTATGGGAAAAAATTTTATTTGACAAGTATCTTCATGAAATTTGGTGTAAAGATTATTCAAGAACAAGGACATAATATTCGAGAATTTCTTTAAGATCGGACCATTATAGCATATAGCTGCCATACAAACTGAACAATCAAAATAAAGTTATTGTATGGAAAACTTTTTTGTTTGACAAGAATTCTACACAAAAATTGGCACAGAATGCTTTTCTAAGCAACATTACAATCTTCAAAAAAATTACTTCCGATCGGACCACTATAGTATATATCTGCCCTACAAACTGACAGATCAAAATCAAATTCTTGTATAGAAACTTTTGTTTTTTGGGCAGGGGAGTAGATATCAGTTAATTAGTCTTATATATAATCTTCCTATCAATGTACAAACATGTATAAAAAAATATATGGTGTATGTATGAATGTACTTATATTCTTATATCCGCTTTCATTTAACACCTTTAAACAAATAAGAAGAAAAGTGCAAAAATCCGCAGCTGTCTCATATAAATTACTGAAGCAGCTGTACACACTGGCCTCAGAGGAGTCGAATATCAACAAAAAAAAAAAAAAAAACAGCAACAACTACGTATATCACGGAAACAGCACACAAAGTTCGAAAACAACATCACTTTGCAACGGTGGCAGCATCAAAGAAAAGTAATAAATTGACGCTAGTCAGACAAGGAAATCCTCAATGCTTCACTGGGCTTATTGGGCTGCCACCGAAGCGCAGCAAACAACCAACTACACTCACACAAACACACACAAGCATATGACTATGTATGTGCAAAAATAAGAATTGAACAAAAAATAACTGAAATCAGAAACACAGGCGAGAAGCGTAAAGTGAGAGAGGAGGGTGAGCGCTGGCTGCTCGTCGTATAGCTTAGAGCGCCTTCGGACGGATGCTCATACGTTAAGTTGTCACAAATGGCGTCAATAGTGGACACAAACACTATCGGTGGGCACTGCAATAAAAAATATGCATAAAAACAACGAGGTACAACAACAATGACACACACAGAAATATGTAAATAAATTCAGGTGGCTGTAGTCCACATTCACTGGCATTGCAGGTAGCTCTGACCCACACATGCAAGCGCACTCCCGTATGTGTATGGCTTCGGGGTTTTGTGTTGCTAGCCCATACATTGCAGCGGCATCGATTGTGGCATGGCGTTGCAAAAGTGTTGTCTGCGATTCAATTTTCTTCATTTTCTATATTGTCGTTCTTTTCAAAGCCAGTTTTTGCGATTTCAGCATTTGTTTTTCGTTTATATGCTCGCTTTACTCCACTTCCCGAGTAGACGGGGATTTTCACATTTTTACGTATTTTTGTTATTGCCACCGGAGTGTAGCCATAGCGAGCGGTATGTACGAGTAGTTCATAATCTACTTATGTGTGCTGGCAATTGTGGCGCTTAACCAGCACTTCAGGTCCATTTTCCTCACCGGCGCTTGGCTTTGTCTGCTGATGAGCAATTTAATTTTATCCTTCCAACAGCAGCGTTTTTCCACTTTGACTTTACAGCCACATGTTGGCCGGTGCTTGTGCTTTTGCTTCGGCGTACAAACTGCCAATACATAGATAATTTATGAGTATTTTTCTCGCGTGGCGCTTAATGTGTTTTCTTCCTTTTTAATTTTTTTTTTTTAATTTTTTTTCTTACCATGAAGGTTTATGAAAGTTGTCAGTATGGACAGTTCCTTGTAAACAAATTTACCCTCAATCAATTGTAGTTAAATTAGCTCAAACATAGAACTTTTATTAATAGGAACTTCCGTGGACCACACTCTCATATACAAATCGTATGCTAGTGGTTTAAATTTTTCACTTCAATTTTGAGGTTAGGTGGAAATGGTATTCATAAAAAAGTTGTATGTCTCTTCATCACCTGTAACTTTGCCGGTTTTCTATACCATTTTTCTATAAGACTCGTAGTTTTGTCGGAAATCCAGACAAAAAATTTTTATCCCTTAAATATTCTACCACGCCTCTCCACTTTCTCCTTCTGACATCAGTAATCTCGACCTAGTAAATTATATACCCTGAACAGAGTTTATTAAGTTTGGCACGAAATTTGTAACATCCCGAAGAAAACGACGGAGATTTGGAGATACTTTCTTTATACCATACACGACTCACCGGTATCTCTTGTCTAGCAACAAAAGCGACGTGATGCACAAATGAAAAAATGCTTATGTTTGGTCGAAATGTGTTCTGCTTTTTTTTTTTTTTGTTTTCAGAAAAAATGGTTTTTCGACGGAAAGCTACGGTGCTTCAAATTGTCTTTCGTCCTCAGCTCTTGGACCAGCTCAATCTTATACAAATTCAGAGCCAAATCTAACCTCAAAATTCACCTTGTTGTCATAGGAGAGAAATCCAACTGTGCAGAACGACATTGAACCGACTGATTGGGATTGGCCACAACACTAGTCTGAACTGCAGCGACTTTCCTTCACTATGGGCTTTTCTTTGAAAGAAAGATGTCAGACTATTGCAGGAATTATACCTGTGATCATTTTTAAATTTTAAATTATGCATTGAATAGCGTGCTCAGGAAGCAGCATTATAACGACCGTGTTTTTCTCGAAGATTTCCGCTATGGACTGAGTAGACAACTGAGAAATAAAGTGCTCTCGACGAAAAAAGACAAAACGCTATTAGGCCCTCATTATTCCTGTCTTGCTATATGTTGTGAAGGCATGGACAATGATAACAGCTGATGAGTCGGTCTTAGTAGTGCTCGAGGGAAAGGTTTGGGGAAGATTTATGGTACAGCATTCGATGGAACGATGAGCTGTATGAGTTATACGATGACCCTGACCTAGTTCAGCGAATTAAGAGACAGGGACTACGCTGGCAGGTTATGTCGTCCGAATGGATAAAAATATTTCAGTTCTAAGAGTATTCTACGCATTACTTTTTTACACAGGTCTTTTCTTAGATTTGGTCGCATTTTTAAGGTTGACCTTAAATGCGATGTTGAGGAGGCTTATCCCACGGTAGTGCCCAGATTGTGGGGTTTTCCTTTTTGTGGATTGGTCATAGCATACTTAAATTCCAAACGTCGGTCATGCTTTCGTCAACCATATTCTAAAAATTAATTGAGGCATGCTCCTTACCAATCTTTCTTTTCTTTAAAATCTCAGTGTTTATCCTATCCCGTACGTTTTGTGGGCGATTGTAACGTTGCGA
>JAPZAG010002987.1:0-13131 GCA_027475135.1 Bactrocera correcta | reverse complement strand
GCACCTCGTGGTGGCACCCGACCACCATCGATTGCAGCGAGGACTTCAGAGACCCGTCGGATAAGGTGTCCCATCTGTCGACGCCCTCATCGTCTCCACCATTGTGGAATATTTAGGGGTATGCGGCCTTTGCAACGGCAGAAAGTGGCTCAGGCCCACGGGCATTGCCTCAACTGCCTGTCGCACACTCATGCGACTACAGAGTGTGAGTCACGTGGGCTGTGCCAAATGTGCCACCGGCCGCATCACACGCTGCTACACCGCAGCTCGTCACGCGAAGTGAGCCGGCCAACCAACCATCGCGGCCGCATACCCCGAGTCCAACCCGCAGCTCGTTCCGCACCCCAGCGGAGTGCAACATCATTGCGGCGTCGACAGCCTGGGCCACCATCGCGTCGATCTACGGGTCTGAGCAGCGTTGTGGCAACGCTGCAACAGCTGCAGCGCCTTTTAGGCTAAACAGTCGTTTAGGGGGGCCGGGATGGCTAAATGAGCACCTGACCCCCCTCTAAATATAATATAACTACACCCCACCCATACACACCATCATCAACACATCTTCACCCCACACTGCACATCCTATACTCAACACATTGGCATCATGCGGATCATTTCCGGTCATCCCACACTACGTACCACACTCAACACATCATCTTTTACACCACAATCATTTAGCAATCGATATCGAAATGCTTCAAATCATTAGTTTAATATATTTAAGTTAATAAAGCTTCTTTAACGCACTGAAGTTAACATAAAGCCATGGCGGCATAACGGCAGTGCATGTAGAAGAATTCTGTAATCTTATATTTAAGTATAAAGTCGATTTTATGGTATATACACATTTAGCAATCGATATCGAAATGCTTGAAATCATTAGTTTACTATATTTAAGTTAATTAAACATCTTTATTTTACTGAAGTCTACAAAAACCTTAACGGCATAACGGCAGTGCATTTAGAAGAATTACGTAATCATATATTTAGGTAGCAAGTCGATTTTCGTGTATATACTCATTTAGCAATCGATATCGAAATGCTTCAAATCATTAGTTTAATATATTAAAGTTAATAAAGCTTCTTTAACGCACTGAAGTTAACATAAAGCCATGGCGGCATAACGGCAGCGCATGTAGAAGAATTCCGTAATCTTATATTTAGGTATAAAGTCGATTTTCTTGTATATACACATTTAGCAATCGATATCGAAATGCTTCAAATCATTAGTTTAACATATTTAAGTTAATAAACATTCTTTAACGCGCTGACGTCTTCATAGAGCCTTAACGGTATAACTGCAGTGCATTTAGAAGAATTCTGTAATCTTATATTTAGGTATAAAGTCGATTTTATTGTATATACACATTTAGCAATTGATATCGAAATGCTTCAAATCATTAGTTTAACATATTCAAATTAATTAACCCTCTCTGTCTTACTGAAGTCTACATAAAGCCTTAACGGCATAACGACAGTACATTTGGAAGAATTCCGTAATCTTATGTTTAGGTATAAATTCGATTTTCTTGTATATACGTATTTAGTAATCGATATCAAAATGCTTCAAATCATTAGTTTAACATATTTAAGTTAATTAACCTTCTTTAACGTATTGAAGTTGATATAAAGCCATGGCGGCATAACGGCAGTGCATTTAGAAGAAGTCCGTAATGTTATAATTTTATATTTAGGTATAAAGACGATTTTCTTGTATTCACACATTTAGCAGTCGAGATCGAAATGCTCCAAACCATAAGTTTAACATATTTAAAATAACTAACCTTCTTTAACGTATTGAAGTTGATACAAAGCCATGGCGGCTTAACGACAGTACATTTGGAAGAATTCCCTAATCTTATATTGAGGTATAAATTCGATTTTGTTGTATATACGCATTTAGCAATCGATATCGAAATGCTTCAAATAACTGGTTTAGCATATTTAGGTTAATTAACCTTCTTTATCTTACTGAAGTTTACATAAAGCCATAACGGCATAACGGCATAACGGCAGTCTATTTGGGTGAATTCCGTAAGCTTTTATTTAGGTATAAAATCGATTTTCTTGTACATACACATTTAGCAATCGATATCGAAATGCTTCAAATCATTAGTTTAACATATTTAAGTTAATTAACCTTCTTTACCGTAATGAATGTTATATAAACCCATGGCGGCATAACGACAGTGCATGTAGAAGAATTCCGTAATCTTATATTTAGGTATATAGTCGATTTGCTTGTATTTACACATTTAGCAATCGATATCGAAAATCTTCAAATCATTAATTTAACATATTTAAGTTAATTAACCTTCTTTAACGTACTGAAATTTATATAAAGCCATAACGGCATAACGGCAATGTATTTCGAAGAATTCCGTAATCTTATATTTAGATATAAAGCCGAATTTGTTGTATATACGCATTTAGCAATCGATATCGAAATTCTTCAAATCATTAGTTTAACATATTTAAAATAATTAACCTTCTTTAACGTAATGAAGGTGATATAAAGCCATGGCGGCCTAACGACAGTGCATTTAGAAGAATTCCGTAATCTTATATTTAGGTATAAATTCGATTTTGTTGTATATACGCATTTAGCAATCGAAATCGAAATGCTTCAAATAACTGGTTTAGCATATTTAGGTTAATTAACCTTCTTTATCTTACTGAAGTTTACATAAAGCCATAACGGCATAACGGCAAAATATTTGGGTGTGGGTATTTAGGTATATAGTCGATTTTCTTATATTTACACATTTAGCAATCGATATCGAAAATCTTCAAATCATTAGTTTAACATATTTAAGTTAATTAACCTTCTTTAACGTAATGAAGGTGATATAAGCACCAGGGCGGCATAACGACAGTGCATTTAGAAGAATTCCCTAATCTTATATTTAGGTATAAAGTTGATTTTGTTGTATATACGCATTTAGCAATCGATATCGAAATGCTTAAAATCATTAGTTTAACATATTTAAGTTAATTAACCTTCTTTAACGTATTGAAGTTGATATAACGCCATGGCGGCATAACGACAGCACATTTGGAAGAATTCCGTAATCTTGTTTGGGTATAAATTCGATTTTCTTTTATATACACATTTAGCAAGCGATATCGAAATGCTTCAAGTCATTAGTTTAACATATTTAAGTTAATTAAGCTTCTTTAACGTATTGAAGTTGATATAAAGCCATGGCGGCATAACGTTAGTACATTTGGAAGAATTCCGTAGTCTTATATTTAGGTATAAAGTCGATTTTCTTGTATATACGAATTCAGCAATCGATATCGAAATGCTTCAAATCATTAGTTTAACATATTTAAGTTACTTAATCCTCTTTATCTCACTGAAGTCTACAAAAGCCATAACGGCATAACGGCTGTATATATTTCGGTGAATTATGTAATCTTTTACTTCGGTATAAAATCGATTTTCTTGTACATACACATTTAGCAATCAATATCGAAATGCTTCAAATCATTAGTTTAGCATATTTAAGTAAATTAAACTTCTTTAAGGTACTGAAATTTATATTTATTTAGCAATCGATTTTGAAATGCTTCCAATTATTAGTTTAACATATTTAAGTTAATTAACCCTCTCTATCTTACTGAAGTCTACATAAAGCCTTAACGGCATCCTAAATATAAGACAACGGAATTCTTCCAAGTGCACTGCCGTTATACCGATATGGCTTTATGTAAACTTCAGTAAGCTAAAAATGTTTACTAATTTAAAATGTTAAACTAATGATTTGAAGCATTTCGATATCGATATCTAAATGTGTATATAAAAGAAAATCGACTTTATACCTAAATAAAAGACTACGGAATTCTTCTATATGCACTGCCGTAATGCCGCCGTGGCTATATGCCAAATTCAGATCGTTAAAGAAGGTTAATTAACTTAAATATGTTAAATTAATGAGTTGAAGCATCTCGATATCGATTGCTAAATGTGTATATACAAGAAAATCGAATTTATACCTAAATATAAGATAACGGAATTCTTCTAAATGCACTGCCGTTATGCCGTTAAGGCTTTATGTAGACTTCAGTAAGAGAGAGAGGGTTAATTAACTTAAATATGTTAATCTAATGAATTGAGGCATTTCGATATCGATTCCTAAATATGTAAATACAAGAAAATCAACTTTATACCAAAATAGAAAATTACGGAATTCTTCTGAATGCACTGCAGTTACACCGTTAAGGCTTTATGTAGACTTCAGTGCGTTAAAGAACGTTTATTAACTTAAATATGTTAAACTAATGATTTGAAGCATTTCGATATCGATAGCTAAATGTGTATATATAAGAAAATCGACTTTATACCTAAACATAAGATTACGGAATTCTTCTAAATGCACAATTCGATTTTCTTGTATATACACATATAGCAAGCGATATTGAAATGCTTTAAATCATTAGTTTAACATATTTAATTTAGTTAACCTTCTTTATCCTACTGAAGTTTACATAGAGCCATAACGGTATAACGGCAGTGCACTTGGAAGAATTCCGTAATCTTATATTTAGGTATAAAGTCGATTTTGTTGTATATACACATTTAGCAATAGATATCGAGATGCTTCAACTCATAAGCTTAACATATTTAAGTTAATAAACTTTCTTTAACGATCTGAATTTGGCATATAGCCACGGCGGTATTACGGCAGTGCATGTAGAAGAATTCCGTAATCTTTTATTTAGGCATAAAGTCGATTTTCTTTTATATACACATTATGATATCGATATCGAAATTTTTCAAATTATTAGTTTAACATATTTAAGTTTATAAACCTTTTTTAGCTTACTGAAGTCTACATAAAGCCTTAACGGTATAACGGCAGTGCATTTAGAAGAATTCCGTTATCTTATTATTTTGGTATTAAGTCGATTTTGTTGTATATACACATTTAGCAATCGATAACGAAATGCTTCAAGTCATTAGTTTAACATATTTAAGTTAATTAACCTTCTTCATCGATCTGAATTTGGCATAAAGCTATGGCGGCATTACGGCAGTGCATGTAGAAGAATTCCGTAATCTTTTATTTAGGTACAAAGTCGATTTTCTTTTATATACACAATTAGATATCGATATCGAAATGCTTCAAATCATTAGTTTAACATATTAAGTTAATAAACATTTTTTAGCTTACTGAAGTTTACATAAAGCCATAACGGTATAACGGCAGTGCACTTGGAAGAATTCCGTTATCTTATATTTAGGTATAATTCGATTTTCTTGTATATACACATTTAGCAAGCGATATCGAGATGCTTTAACTCATTAGTTTAATATATTTAAGTTAATTAACCTTCTTTAACGTATTGAAGTTTATATAAAGCCATGGCGGCATAACGGCAGTGCACTTAGAAGAATTCCGTAATCTTGTATTAAGTATAAGGTCGATATTCGAGTATATACACATTTAGCAAGCAATATCGAAATGCTTCAAATCATTAGTTTAACATATTTAAGTTAATTAACCTTCTTTAACGTATTGAAGTTGATATAAAGCCATGGCGGCATAACGGCAGTGCATTAAGAAGAATTCCGTAATATTATATTTAGGTATGTAGTCGATTTTCTTGTATATACACATTTAGCAATCGATATCGAAATGCTTCAAATCATTAGTTTAACATATTTAAGTTAATAAACGTTCTTTTACGCACTGAAGTCTACATAAAGCCTTAACGGTGTAACTGCAGTGCATTCAGAAGAATTCCGTAATTTTCTATTTAGGTATAAAGTTGATTTTCTTGTATTTACATATTTAGGAATCGATATCGAAATGCCTCAAATCATTAGATTAACAGATTTAAGTCAATTAACCCTCTCTCTCTTACTGAAGTCTACATAAAGCCTTAACGGCATAACGGCAGTGCATTAAGAAGAATTCCGTTGTCTTATATTTAGGTATAAATTCGATTTTCTTGTATATACACATTTAGCAAGCGATATCGAATTGCTTCAAATCATTAGTTTAACATATTTAAGTTAATTAACCTTCTCTATCTTACTGAAATTTACATAAAGCCATCACGGTATAACGGCAGTGCATTTAGAAGAATTCCGTAATCTTATATTTAGGTATAAAGTCGATTTTCTTTTATATACACATTTAGCAATCGATAACGAAATGCTTCAAATCATTAGTTTAACATATTAAGTTAATAAACATTTTTTAGCTTACTGAAGTCTACATAAAGCCTTAACGGTATAACGGCAGTGCATGTAGAAGAATTCCATTATCTTATATTTAGGTATAAAGTCGATTTTCTTGTATATACACATTTAGCGATCGATATCGAGATGCTTTAACTCATTAGTTTAACATATTTATTTTAGTAAACCTCCTTTAACGATCTGAAGTTGGCATATAGCCTAGGCGGCATAACGGCAGTGCATTAAGAAGAATTCCGTAATCTTATATGTAGGTATAAAGCCGATTTTGTTGTATATACACATTTAGCAGTCGATATCGAAATGCTTCAAATCATTAGTTTAACATATTTAAGTTAATTAACATTCTTCAACGATCTGAGTTTGGCATATAGCCACGGCGGCATTACGGCAGTGCATGTAGAAGAATTCCGTAATCTTTTATTTAGGTATAAAGTCGATTTTCTTTTATATACACATTTAGATATCGATATCGAAATGCTTCAAATCATCAGTTTAACACATTTAAGTTAATTAACTTTCTTTAACGTATTGAAGTTGATATAGAGCCATTGCGGCATAACGGCAGTGCATGTAGAAGAATTCCGATATCTTATATTTAGGTATAAAGTCGATTTTCTTGTATATACACATTTAGCAAGCGATATCGAAATGCTTCAAATCATTAGTTTAACACATTTAAGCTAATTAACCTTCTTTAACGTATTGAAGTTGATATAGAGCCATTGCGGCATAACGGCAGTGCATGTAGAAGAATTCCGTTATCTTATATTTAGGTATAAAGTCGATTTTCTTGTATATACACATTTAGCAAGCGATATCGAAATGCTTCAACTCATTATCTTAACATATTTAAGTTAATAAACCTTCTTTAACGATCTGAAGTTGGCATATAGCCACGGCGGCATTACGGCAGTGCATGTAGAAGAATTCCGTAATCTTTTATTTAGGTATAAAGTCGATTTTCTTTTATATACACATTTAGATATCGATATCGAAATGCTTCAAATCATTAGTTTAACATATTAAGTTAATAAACATTTTTTAGCTTACTGAAGTCTACATAAAGCCTTAACGGTATAACGGCAGTGCATGTAGAAGAATTATGTTATCTTATATTTATATAAAGTCGATTTTCTCAATGCTTACATATATTTAGGTAAAGACTCGGACGGGACCAATTTGACATCAGAACACACTCGATTTTCAAAACCTACTCAAGCAGTTTTACGACTCATATCTCCAATTGAAGGGTCGAATAGAAACATCACTGCTGATAATTGGTTTTTTGAGCTAGTCGATGTTTTGAAAGATAAAAAGTTATCTCTTGTGGGTACTTAAAAAAAAAAAATAAAACAGAAATTCCGCCAGAATTCAAACCAAATCGGCGACGAGAAATTGGAACCTCGCTTTACGGTTTTACTAAAAATATTACTTTGGCATCTTTTGTGCCGAGAAAAAACCGTGCTGTGGTGTTAATTTCCAGCATGCACCATACAGCAAACGTAGACGATAATACAAAAAAGCCCGAAATAATATTATACTACAATGAAACTAAAATTGGCGTTGATTTATTGGATCAAAGGTGTGCGAACTATACCACGGCGCGACGAACGCAAAGATGGCCTTTGTGCATTTTTTATCCTCTGTTAGATATATCAGCTTCCAATGCTTATGTCATGAGTAAGAAGTAGATTTAAATTTATGAAGCAGCTAGCAGAAGATCTGACCATGCCACACATGAATCGTCGAGAAAATAACAAGCACACTCCTCATGACATCAAAACTTCTATTCGCCGGATCTTGAAGATAGAAGAAAAATTGCCTTCTGTTTCTGAAGCTGATCATCTTGAAAAACGTAAAACGTGTTCAACTTGTGATCCCAAGAACAAACGAACATTTCGTTTGTGTTTTATATGTAAAAATCCAATCTGTGTGGAATGTTCTAACAAAGCGTGCAAAAGTTGTCGTGAAAAATTTTAAGAATTTACCCCCTGTAATTTTCTCGAAGTTTTGTTTTTTTTTTTAACTTTTATTTTTTTATGTCATTAGAAAATTATTATATTCTTTAAAGAAAGACAGAATTTTATATAACATTTTGTTCCTATGTGGATAGATCTCAATTTGTAAACTACTATGTAATTTTAGTTAAAATGTGCCAGCAATTCAATTGTTCACACTTATGAGAAAAATATGTTTTGTTTTTTTTTTTTTCCTTTTTCAGTTAAATAAATAATTTAGTATATATTAAAGAGTTTTATTAATGTATTCTTATAATAAAAAAATTCAAGTGTTCGGATACACTGCGGTCACTGTGACCGTGCTCAGGTGGTTACGTAACTGATATAGGGCTCAGGTCGTTAAGGGTTAAATATGTTAAACTCATGATTTGAAGCATTTCGATGTCGATTGCTAAATGCGTATATACAACAAAATCGACTTAATACCTAAATATAAGATTACGGAATTCTTCTACATGCACTGCCGTTATGCCGTTAAGGCTTTTCTAGACTTCAGTAAGAAAAAGAGGATTAATTAACTTAAATGTGTTAAACTAATGGTGTGAAGCATTTCGATATCGATTGCTAAATGTGTAAATGCAAGAAAATCGACTTTATACCTAAATATAAAATTATAACATTACGGAATTCTTCTAAATGCACTGCCGTTATGCCGCCATGGCTTTATATCAACTTCAATACGTTAAAGAAGGTTAATTAACTTAAATATGTTAACTAATAATTTGAAGAATTTCGATATCGCTTGCTAAATGTGTGTATACAAGAAAATCGAATTTATACCTAAATATAAGATAACGGGATTCTTCTAAATGCACTGCCGTTATACCGCTATTGCTTTATGTAGACTTCAGTAAGCTAAAAAATGTTTATTAAATTAATATGTTAAACTAATGATTTGGAGCATTTCGATATCGCCTGCTAAATGTGTATATACAAGAAAATCGACTTTATACCTAAATATAAGATAACGGAATTCTTCTACATGCACTGCCTTTATGCCGCCATGGCTTCTTGCTAACTTCAGTTCGTTAAAGAAGGTTTATTAACTTAAATATGTTAAACTAATGAGTTGAAGCATTTCGATATCGCTTGCTAAATGTGTATATACAACAAAATCGACTTTATACCTAAATATAAGATAACGGAATTCTTTTAAATGCACTGCCGTTATGCCGCTAAGGCTTTATGTAGAATTCAGTAAGATAGAGAGGGTTAATTAACTTAAATATGTTAAACTAATGATTTGAAGCATTTTGATATCGATTGCTTAATATGTAAATACAAGAAAATCGACTTTATACCTAAATAGAAGATTACGGAATTCTTCTAAATGCACTGCCGTAATACCGCCGTGGCTATATGCCAAATTCAGATCGTTAAAGAAGGTTTATTAACTTAAATATGTTAAGCTAATGAGTCGAAGCATTTCGATATCGCTTGCTAAATGTGTATATACAAGAAAATCGAATGTATACCTAAATATAAGACAACGGAATTCTTCTTAATGCACTGCCGTTATGCCGTTAAGGCTTTATGTAGACTTCAGTAAGAGAGAGAGGGTTAATTGACTTAAATCTGTTAATCTAATGATTTGAAGCATTTCGATATCAATTGCTAAATGTGTTTATACAAAAAAATGGATTTTATACCTAAATATAAAATTACGGAATTCTTCTAAATGCACTGCCGTTATGCCGCCATGGCTTTATATCAACTTCAATACGTTAAAGAAGGTTAATTAACTTAAATATGTTAAACTAATGATTTGAAGCATTTCGATATCGATTGCTAAATGTGTATATACAAGAAAATCGAATTTAAACCTAAATATAAGATAACGGAATTCTTCTAAATGCACTGCCGTTATACCGTTAAGGCTTTATGTAGACTTCAGTAAGCTAAAAAATGTTTATTAACTTAATATGTTAAACTAATGAGTTGAAGCATCTCGATATCGATTGCTAAATGTGTATATACAACAAAATCGACTTTATACCTGAATATAAGATTACGGAATTCTTCCCAAGGCACTGCCGTTATACCGTTATGGCTTTATGTAAACTTCAGTAAGATAAAGAAGGTTAATTAACTTAAATATGTTAAACTAATGAATTGAAGCATTTCATTATCGATTGCTAAATGTGTATATAAAAGAAAATCGACTTTATACCTTAATATAAGATTACGGAATTCTTCTAAATGCACTGCCGTTATCCCGCCATGGCTTTAAATCAACTTCAATACGTTGAAGAAGGTTAATTAACTTAAATATGTTAAACTAATGATTTGAAGCAATTCGGTATCGCTTGCTAAATGTGTATATACAAGAAAATCGAATTTATACCTAAATATAAGATAACGGAATTCTTCTGAATGCACTGCAGTTATACCCTTAAGGCTTTATGTAGACTTCAGTGCGTTAAAGAACATTTATTAACTTAGATATGTTAAACTAATGATTTGAAGCATTTCGATATCGATTGCTAAATGTGTATATACAAGAAAAACGACTTTATACCTAAATATAAGATAATGGAATTCTTCTACATGCACTACCGTTATGCCGCCATGGATTTATGCCAACTTCAGTTTGTTAAAGAAGGTTTATTAACTTAAATATGTTAAACTAATGAATTGAAGCATCTCGATATCGATTGCTAAATGTGTATATACAACAAAATCGACTTTATACCTAAATAGAAGTTTACGGAATTCTTCCAAATGCACTGCCGTTATACCGTTATGGCTTTATGTAAACTTCAATAAGATAAAGAAGGTTAATTAACTTAAATATGTTATCTTAAATATGTTAAACTAATAACTTGAAGCATTTCGTTATCGATTGCTAAATGGGTATATACAACAAAATCGTCTTTATACCTAAATATAAGATTTCGGAACTCTTCCAAATGCACTGCCGTTATGCCGTTAAAGCTTTTGTAGACTTCAGTAAGACAAAGAGGATTAATTAACTTAAATATGTTAAACTTATGAATTGAAGCATTTCGATATCGATTGCTAAATGTGTATATACAAGAAAATCGACTTTATACCTAAATATAAGATTACGGAATTCTTCTAAATGCACTGCCGTTATACCGTTAAGGCGTTATGTAGACTTCAGTAAGCTAAAAAATGTTTTTTAACTTATAATGTTAAACAAATGATTTGAAGCATTTCGATATCGATAGCTCAATATGTATATACAAGAAAATCGACTTTATACCAAAATATAAGATTACGGAATTCTTCTACTCCCACTGCCGTTATGCCAACTTCAGATCGTTAAAGAAGGTTTACTAACTTAAATATGTTAAGCTAATGAGTTGAAGCATCTCGATATCGATTGCTAAATGTGTATATACAACAAAATCGACTTTATACCTAAATATAAGATTACGGAATTCTTCTAAATGCAGTGCCGTTATGCCGCCATGGCTTTATATCAACTTCAATACGTTAAAGAAGGTTAATTAACTTAAATATGTTAAACTAATGATTTGAAGCATTTCGATATCGCTTGCTAAATTTTTATATACAAGAAAATCTACTTCATACCTAAGTATAAGATTAGGGAATTCTTCCAAATGCACTGCCGTTATGCCGCCATGGCTTTATATCAACTTCAATACGTTAAAGAAGGTTAATTAACTTAAATATGTTAAACTAATGAGTTGAAGCATTTCGATTGCTAAATGTGTATAAATGCACTGCCGTTATACCGTTAAGGCTTTATGTAGACTTCAGTAAGCTAAAAAATGTTTATTAACTTAATATGTTAAACTAATGAGTTGAAGCATCTCGATATCGATTGCTAAATGTGTATATACAACAAAATCGACTTTATACCTGAATATAAGATTACGGAATTCTTCTCAAGGCACTGCCGTTATACCGTTATGGCTTTATGCCAACTTCAGTTTGTTAAAGAAGGTTTATTAACTTAAATATGTTAAACTAATGAATTGAAGCATCTCGATATCGATTGCTAAATGTGTATATACAACAAAATCGACTTTATACCTAAATAGAAGTTTACGGAATTCTTCCAAATGCACTGCCGTTATACCGTTATGGCTTTATGTGAACTTCAGTAAGATAAAGAAGGTTAATTAACTTAAATATGTTAACTTAAATATGTTAAACTAATGACTTGAAGCATTTCGTTATCGATTGCTAAATGGATATATACAACAAAATCGTCTTTATACCTAAATATAAGATTTCGGAACTCTTCCAAATGCACTGCCGTTATGCCGTTAAAGCTTTTGTAGACTTCAGTAAGACAAAGAGGATTAATTAACTTAAATATGTTAAACTTATGATTTGAAGCATTTCGATATCGATTGCTAAATGTGTATATACAAGAAAATCGACTTTATACCTAAATATAAGATTACGGAATTTTTCCCTAAATGCACTGCCGTTATACCGTTAAGGGGTTATGTAGACTTCAGTAAGCTAAAAAATGTTTTTTAACTTATAAAGTTAAACAAATGATTTGAAGCATTTCGATATCGATAGCTCAATGTGTATATACAAGAAAATCGACTTTATACCAAAATATAAGATTACGGAATTCTTCTACATCCACTGCCGTTATGCCAACTTCAGATCGTTAAAGAAGGTTTACTAACTTAAATATGTTAAGCTAATGAGTTGAAGCATCTCGATATCGATTGCTAAATGTGTATATACAACAAAATCGACTTTATACCTAAATATAAGATTACGGAATTCTTCTAAATGCAGTGCCGTTATGCCGCCATGGCTTTATATCAACTTCAATACGTTAAAGAAGGTTAATTAACTTAAATATGTTAAACTAATGATTTGAAGCATTTCGATATCGCTTGCTAAATTTTTATATACAAGAAAATCGACTTATACCAAATATAAAAATAC
>JAPZAG010002986.1:0-13144 GCA_027475135.1 Bactrocera correcta | reverse complement strand
TAATTTAAATTTAAACCTTCTTTAACGTATTGAATTTGAATAAAGAATGGCCATAACGACAGTACATTTGGAAGAATTCCGAAATCTTATTTTAGGTATAAATTCGATTTTCTTTTACATACACATTTAGCTATCAATATCAAAATGCTTCAAATCATTAGTTTAACAAATTTAAGTTAATTAACCTTCTTTAACGTATTGAAGTTGATATAAAGCAATGGCTTCATAACGACAGTACATTTGGAAGAATTCCGTAGTCTTATATTTAGGTATAAAGTCGATTTTCTTTTATATATGCATTAAGCAATCGATATCGAAATGCTTCAAATACCTGGTTTAACATATTTAAGTTAATAAACCTTCTTTAACAAACTGAAGTTAACATAAAGCCATAACGGTATAATGGCAGTGCATGTAGAAGAATTCCTTAATCTTATATTTAGGTATAAAATCGATTTTGTTGTATATACACATTAGCAATCAATATCGAGATGGTTCAACTCATTAGTTCAACATATTTAAGTTAATAAACCTTCTTTAACGATCTGAAGGTGATATAAAACCATGGCGGCATAACGGCAGTGCATTTAGAAGAATTCCGTAATCTTATATTTAGGTATAAAGTCGATGTGCTTGTATACACCATTTAGCACTCGATAACGAAATGCATCAAATCATTAGTTTAACATATTTAAGTTAATTAACCTTCTTTAACGTATTGAAGTTGATATAAAGCCATGGCGGCATAACGGCAGTGCATGTAGAAGAATTCCGTAGTCTTATATTTAGGTATAAAGTCGATTTTGTTGTATATACACCTTAGCAATCGATATCGAGATAGTTCATATCATTAGTTTAACATAATTAAGTTAATTAACCTTATTTTTCTCACTGAAGTGTACATAAAGCCATAACGGTATAACGGCAGTGCATTTGGAAGAATTCCGTAATCTTATATTTAGGTATAAAGTCGAGTTTCTTGTGTTTACACATTAAGCAATTGATATCGAAATGCATCAGATAACTGGTTTAGCATATTTATGTTAATTAACCTTCTTTATCTTACTAAAGTTTAAATAAAGCCATAACGGTATAACGGCAGTACATTTATATGAATTCCGTTATCTTACATTTAGGTATAAAGTCGATTTTGTTGTACATTTAGCAATCGATATTGAAATGCTTCAAATCATTAGTTTAACATATTTAAGTTAGTTAACCTTCTTTAACGTAATGAAGGTGATATAAAGCCATGGCGGCATAACGACAGTACATTTGGAAGAATTTCGTAATCTTATATTTAGGTATAAAGTCGATTTTGTTGTATATACACATCTATCAATCGATATCGAAATGCTTCAAATCATTAGTTTAACATATTTAAGTTAATTAACCTTCTTTAACGTAATGAAGGTGAAATAAAGCCATGGCGGCATAATGACAGTGCATTTAGAAGAATTCCGTAATCTTATATTTAGGTATAAAGTCGATTTTGTTGTATATACACATTTAGCAATCGATATCGAAATGCTTCAAATCATTAGTTTAACATATTTAAGTTAATTAACCTTCTTTAACGTAATGAAGGTGATATAAAGCCATGGCGGCATAACGACAGTGCATGTAGAAGAATTCCGTAATCTTATATTTAGGTATAAAGTCGATTTTGTTGTATATACACATCTAGCAATCGATATCGAAATGCTTCAAATCATTAGTTTAACATATTTAAGTTAATTAACCTTCTTTAACGTAATGAAGGTGATATAAAGCCATGGCGGCATAACGACAGTGCATGTAGAAGAATTCCGTAATCTTATATTTAGGTATAAAGTCGATTTTGTTGTATATGCACATTTAGCAATCGATATCGAAATGCTTCAAATCACTAGTTTAACATATTTAAGTTAATTAACCTTCTTTAACGTAATGAAAGTGATATAAAGCCATGGCGGCATAACGACAGTGCATGTAGAAGAATCCCGTAATCTTATATTTAGGCATAAATTCGATTTTCTTTTATATACACATTTTGCAATCGATATCGAAATGCTTCAAATAACCCGTTTAGCATATTTAAATTAATTAACCTTCTTTATCTTACTGAAGTTTACATAAAGCCATCACGGCATAACGGCAGTATATTTATATGAATTCCGTTATCTTATATTTAGGTATAAAGTCGATTTTGGTGTACATACACATTTTGCAATCGATATCGAAATGCTTCAAATCATTCGTTTAACATATTTAAGTTAGTTAACCTTCTTTAACGTTAGGAAGGTGTTATAAAGCCATGGCGGCATAACGACAGTGCATGCAGAAGAATTCCGTAATCTTATATTTAAGTATAAAGTCGATTTTGTTGTATATAGACATTTAGCGATCGATAACGAAATGCTTCAAATCATTAGTTTAACATATTTAAGTTAATTAGCCTTCTTTAACGTAATGAAGGTGACATAAAGACATGGCGGCATAACGACAGTACATTTGGAAGAATTCCGTAATCTTATGTTTAGGTATAAATTCGATTTTTTTTTTTACATACACATTTAGCTATCGATATCGAAATGCTTCAAATCATTAGTTTAACAAATTTAAGTTTATTAACCTTCTTTAAGGTATTGAAGTTAACATAAAGCCATAACGGTATAATGAGAGTGCATTTGGAAGAATTCCGTAATCTTATATTTAGCTACAAAGTCGATTTTCTTGTATTTACACATTAAGCAATCGATATCGAAATGCATCAGATAACTGGTTTAGCATATTTAAGTTAATTAACCTTCTTTATCTTACTAAAGTTTACATAAAGCCATAACGGCATAACGGCAGTATATTTATATGAATTCCGTTACCTTATATTTATGTATAAAGTCGATTTTGTTGTACATACACATTTAGCAATCGATATTGAAATGCTTCAAATCATTAGTTTAACATATTTAAGTTAGTTAACCTTCTTTAACGTAATGAAGGTGATATAAAGCCATGGCGGCATAACGACAGTGCATGTAGAAGAATTCCGTAATCTTAAATTTGAGTATAAAGTCGATTTTGTTGTATATACGCATCTAGCAATCGATATCGAAATGCTTCAAATCATTAGTTTAACATATTTAAGTTAATTAACCCTCTTTATCTTACTGAAGTCTACAAACGCCTTAACGGCATAACGGCAAAGCATTTAGAAGAATTACGTAATCTTATATTTAGATATAAAGTCGATTTTCTTTTATATACACATTTAGCAATCGATATCGAAATGCTTCAAATCATTAGTTTAACATGTTTAAGTTAATTAACCTTCTTAACGTAATGAAGGTGATATAGAGCCATGGCGGCATAACGACAGCGCATGTAGAAGAATTCCGTAATCTTATATTTAGGTATAAAGTCGATTTTTTTGTTTTAGCTATCGATATCGAAATACTTCAAATCATAAGTTTAACATATTAAGTTAATAAACATTTTTTAGCATACTGAAGTCTACATAAAGCCTTAGCGGTATAACGGCAGTGCATTTAGAAGAATTCCGTAATGTTATAATTTTATATTTAGGTATAAAGTCGATTTTATGTATATACACATTTCACAATCGATATCGAAATGCTTCAGATAACTGGTTTAACATATTTAAGTTAATAAACCTCCTTTAGAGAACTAAAGTTGACAAAAAGCCATAATTCCATAGTCTTATATTTAGGCATAAAGTCGAATTTGTTGTATATACACATTTAGCAATCGATATTGAGATGGTTCAACTCATTTGTTTAAATTATCTAACCAATGCTTTATGTTCGACCCACCTCATTCAAATAGTTTAGCCTTAGAGCGTTAGCAAAGTTGAAACAAAAATGTGACAATTGCCAAGCCCCTGATAGGAGTAGAAGATTTTCCTGAGAGTTCTTTAAATTATCTAACCAATGCTTTGTGTTTGACTCACCTCGTTCAAACAGTTTAGCCTTAGAGCGTTAGCAAAGTTGAAACAAAAATGTGACAATTGCCAAGCCCCTGATAGGAGTAGAAGAAAGATTGAAGACTTTTCTGAAAGCTCTTTAAATTACCTAACCAATGCTTTATGTTCGACTAACCTCGTTTAAATAGTTTACCCGCTAGAGCATTAATAAAAGTGAAACAAAAATGTGACTATTTCCAAGCCCCTGGTAGGAGTAGAATAAAGATTGAAGACTTTCCTGAGAGCTCTTTAAATTATCTAACCAACGCTTTATGTTTGACTCACCTCGTTCAAACAGTTTACCCGCTAAAACGTTATCAAAAGTGAAACAAAAATGTGACTATTTCCAAGCCCCTGATAGGAGTAGAACAAAGATTAAAGACTTTCCTGACAGCTCTTTAAATTATCTAACCAACGCTTTATGTGTGACTCACCTCGTTCAAATAGTTTAGCCGCTAGAGCGTTAGCAAAGTTGAAACAAAAATGTGACTATTGCCAAGCCCCTGATAGGAATAGAAGAAAGACTGAATACTTTCCTGAAAGCTCCTTACATTATCTAACCAATGCTTTATGTTTGACCCACCTCGTTCCAATAGTTTAGCCGCCAGAGCGTTAGCAAAGTTAAAACAAAAATGTGACTATTACCAAGCCCCTGATAGGAGTAGAAGAAAGATTGAAGACTTTCCTGAGAGCTCTTTAAATTATCTAACCAATATTTTATGTTTGACCCACCTCGTCACAAAAATGTGACTATTACCAAGCCCCTGATAAGAGTAGAAGAAAGATTTAAGACTTTCCTGAGAGCTCTTTAAATTATCTAACCAATGCTTTATGTTTGACTAACCTCGTTTAAATAGTTTACCCGCTAGAGCATTAATAAAAGTGAAACAAAAATGTGACTATTTCCGAGCCCCTGATAGGAATAGATAAAAGATTGAAAACTTTCCTGAGAGCTCTTTAAATTATCTAACCAATGCTTCATGTTCGACCCACCTCATTCAAATAGTTTAGCCTCAGAGCGTTATCAAAAGTGAAACAGAAATGTGACTATTACCAAGCCCCTGATAGGAGTAGAAGAAAGATTGAAGACTTTCCTGAGAGCTCTTTAAATTATCTAACCAACGCTTTATGTTTGACCCAACTCGTTCCAATAGTTTAGCCGCTAGAGCGTTAGCAAAGTTGAAACAAAAATGTGACTATTTCCAAGCCCCTGATAGGAGTAGAATAAAGATTGAAGACTTTCCTGAGAGGTCTTTAAATTATCTAACCAACGCTTTATGTTTGACCCAACTCGTTCCAATAGTTTAGCCGCTAGAGCGTTAGCAAAGTTGAAACAAAAATGTGACTATTTCCGAGCCCCTGACAGGAGTAGAAGAAAGATTGAAGACTTTCTTGAGAGCTCTTTAAATTATCTAACCAATGCTTTATGTTTGACCCAACTCGTTCCAATAGTTTAGCCGCTAGAGCGTTAGCAAAGTTGAAACAAAAATGTGACTATTTCCAAGCCCCTGATAGGAGCAGAAGAAAGATTGAAGACTTTCCTGAGAGCGCTTTAAATTATCTAACCAACGCTTTATGTTTGACCCAACTCGTTCCAATAGTTTAGCCGCTAGAGCGTTAGCAAAGTTGAAACAAAAATGTGACTATTTCCAAGCCCCTGATAGGAGTAGAATAAAGATTAAAGGCTTTGCTGAGAGCTCTTTAAATTATCCAACGCTTTATGTTTGACCCATTTCTTTCCAATAGTTTAGCCGCTAGAGCGTTAGCAAAGTTGAAACAAAAATGTGACTATTACCAAGCCCCTGATAGCAGTAGAAGAAAGATTGAAGACATTCCTTAGAGCCCTTTAAATTATCTAACCAATGCTTTATGTTTGACCCAACTCATTCCAATAGTTTAGCCGCTAGAGCGTTAGCAAAGTTGAAACAAAAATGTGACTATTACCAAGCCCCTGATAGGAGTAGAAGAAAGATTGAAGACTTTCCTGAGAGCTCTTTAAATTATCTAACCAATACTTTATGTTTGACCCACCTCGTCAAAAAAATGTGACTATTACCAAGCCCCTGATAGGAGTAGAAGAAAGATTGAAGACTTTTCTGAAAGCTCTTTAAATTATCTAACCAATGCTTTATGGTTGACTAACCTCGTTTAAATAGTTTACCCGCTAGAGCATTAATAAAAGTGAAACAAAAATGTGACTATTTCCAAGTCCCTGATAGGAGTAGAATAAAGATTGAAGACTTTCCTGAGAGCTCTTTAAATTATCTAACCAACGCTTTATGTTTGACCCAACTCGTTCCAATAGTTTAGCCGCTAGAGCGTTAGCAAAGTTGAAACAAAAATGTGACTATTTCCAAGCCCCTGATAGGAGTAGAAGAAAGATTGAAGACTTTTCTGAAAGATCTTTAAATTATCTAACCAATGCTTTATGTTTGACTAGCCTCGTTTAAATAGTTTACCCTCTAGAGCATTAATAAAAGTGAAACAAAAATGTGACTATTTCCGAGCCCCTGATAGGAGTAGAATAAAGATTGAATACTTTCCTGAGAGGTCTTTAAATTATCTAACCAACGCTTTATGTTTGACCCAACTCGTTCCAATAGTTTAGCCCCTAGAGCGTTAGCAAAGTTGAAACAAAAATGTGACAATTACCAAGCCCCTGATAGCAGTAGAAGAAAGATTGAAGACTTTCCTGAGAGCCCTTTAAATTATCTAACCAATGCTTTATGTTTGACCCAACTCGTTCCAATAGTTTAGCCGCTAGAGCGTTAGCAAAGTTGAAACAAAAATGTGACTATTACCAAGCCCCTGATAGGAGTAGAAGAAAGATTGAAGACTTTCCTGAGAGCTCTTTAAATTATCTAACCAATACTTTATGTTTGACCCACGTCGTGGGTGTGACTATTACCAACCCCTGATAGGAGTAGAAGATAGATTGAAGACTTTTCTGAAAGCTCTTTAAATTAATTAACCAATGCTTTATGTTTGACTAACCTCGTTTAAATAGTTTACCCGCTAGAGCATTAATAAAAGTGAAACAAAAATGTGACTATTTCCAAGTCCCTGATAGGAGTAGAATAATATTAATTATCTAACCAATGCTTTATGTTTGACTAACCTCGTTTAAATAGTTTACCCTCTAGAGCATCAATGCTTTATGTTTGACTCACCTCGTTCAAACAGTTTACCCGCTAGAGCGTTATCAAAAGTGAAACAAAAATGTGACTATTTCCAAGCGCCTGATAGTAGTAGAACAAAGATTAAAGACTTTCCTGAGAGCACTTTAAATTAGCTAACCAATGCTTTATGTTTGACTAACCTCGTTTAAATAGTTTACCCGCTAGAGCATTAATAAAAGTGAAACAAAAATGTGACTATTTCCAAGCCCCTGATAGGAGTAGAAGAAAGATTGAAGACTTTTCTGAAAGCTCTTTAAATTATCTAACCAATGCTTTATGTTTGACTAACCTCGTTTAAATAGTTTACCCTCTAGAGCATTAATATAAGTGAAACAAAAATGTGACTATTTCCAAGCCCCTGATAAGAGTAGAATAAAGATTGAAGACTTTCCTGAGAGCTCTTTAAATTATCTAACCAAAGCTTTATGTTTGACCCAACTCGTTCCAATAGTTTAGCCGCTAGAGCGTTAGCAAAGTTGAAACAAAAATGTGACTATTACCAAGCCCCTGATAGGAGTAGAAGAATGATTTAAGACTTTCCTGAGAGCTCTTTAAATTATCTAACCAATGCTTTAAGTTTGACTAACCCCGTTTAAATAGTTTACCCGATAGAGCATTAATAAGCAAAGTTGAAACAAAAATGTGACTATTACCAAGCCCCTGATAGCAGTAGAAGAAAGATTGAAGACTTTCCTGAGAGCCCTTTAAATTATCTAACCAATGCTTTATGTTTGACCCAACTCGTTCCAATAGTTTAGCCGCTAGAGCGTTAGCAAAGTTGAAACAAAAATGTGACTATTACCAAGCCCCTGATAGGAGTAGAAGAAAGATTGAAGACTTTCCTGAGAGCTCTTTAAATTATCTAACCAATACTTTATGTTTGAACCACCTCGTCACAAAAATGTGACTATTACCAACCCCCTGATAGGAGTAGAAGATAGATTGAAGACTTTTCTGAAAGCTCTTTAAATTAATTAACCAATGCTTTATGTTTGACTAACCTCGTTTAAATAGTTTACCCGCTAGAGCATTAATAAAAGTGAAACAAAAATGTGACTATTTCCAAGTCCCTGATAAGAGTAGAATAAAGATTGAAGACTTTCCTGAGAGCTCTTTAAATTATCTAACCAACGCTTTATGTTTGACCCAACTCGTTCCAATAGTTTAGCCGCTAGAGCGTTAGCAAAGTAGAAACAAAAATGTGACTATTTCCGAGCCCCTGATAGGAGTAAAAGAAAGATTGAATACTTTCCTGAGAGCTCTTTAAATTATCTAACCAACGCTTTATGTTTGACCCAACTCGTTCCAATTGTTTAGCCGCTAGAGCGTTAGCAAAGTTGAAACAAAAATGTGACTATTTCCAAGCCCCTGATGGGAAAGTAGAAGAAAGATTGAAGACTTTTTCTTTTAAATTCTCCTTTTAAAATTTCCCTAACCCAAGCTTTACTTTTGGGGACTAAACCCTCGATATAAAAAAAGATTGAAGATTTTCCTAGAGCTCTTTAAAATCTAAACCAACGTTTATTTTTGCCCCTATTCCGACCCCGCTGATTAGAAAATTGAAACAAAAAATTGAAGACTTTCCAACCCCCCTTTAAAAAAAAATTAAGCTTTCCAATTCTTTATTTCTAACCCACTATTTAAAATTGTTTGCCCAGATTTTCGTGGAAAAAGAAATGTGACTATTACCAAGCCCCTGATGGGAGTAGAAGAAAAAATTGAAGACTTTTCTAAAGAGCTCTTTAAATTATCTAACCAATGCTTTATGTTTGACCAAACCCTCGTTTCAATAGTTTAGCCGCTAGAGCGTTAAAAAAATTTGAAACAAAAATGTGACTATTTCCAAGTCCCTGATAGGAGTAGAATAAAGATTGAAGGCTTTCCTGAGAGCTCTTTAAATTACCCAAATCCAACGCTTTATGTTTGACCCACCTCTTTCCAATAGTTTAGCCGCTAGAGCGTTAGCAAAGTTGAAACAAAAATGTGACTATTTCCAAGCCCCTGATAGGAGTAGAAGAAAGATTGAAGACTTTTCTGAAAGATCTTTAAATTATCTAACCAATGCTTTATGTTTGACTAACCTCGTTTAAATAGTTTACCCTCTAGAGCATTAATAAAAGTGAAACAAAAATGTGACTATTTCCGAGCCCCTGATAGGAGTAGAATAAAGATTGAATACTTTCCTGAGAGCTCTTTAAATTATCTAACCAACGCTTTATGTTTGACCCAACTCGTTCCAATAGTTTAGCCCCTAGAGCGTTAGCAAAGTTGAAACAAAAATGTGACTATTACCAAGCCCCTGATAGCAGTAGAAGAAAGATTGAAGACTTTCCTGAGAGCCCTTTAAATTATCTAACCAATGCTTTATGTTTGACCCAACTCGTTCCAATAGTTTAGCCGCTAGAGCGTTAGCAAAGTTGAAACAAAAATGTGACTATTACCAAGCCCCTGATAGGAGTAGAAGAAAGATTGAAGACTTTCCTGAGAGCTCTTTAAATTATCTAACCAATACTTTATGTTTGAACCACCTCGTCACAAAAATGTGACTATTACCAACCCCCTGATAGGAGTAGAAGATAGATTGAAGACTTTTCTGAAAGCTCTTTAAATTAATTAACCAATGCTTTATGTTTGACTAACCTCGTTTAAATAGTTTACCCGCTAGAGCATTAATAAAAGTGAAACAAAAATGTGACTATTTCCAAGTCCCTGATAAGAGTAGAATAAAGATTGAAGACTTTCCTGAGAGCTCTTTAAATTATCTAACCAACGCTTTATGTTTGACCCAACTCGTTCCAATAGTTTAGCCGCTAGAGCGTTAGCAAAGTAGAAACAAAAATGTGACTATTTCCAAGTCCCTGATAGGAGTAGAATAAAGATTGAAGACTTTCCTGAGAGCTCTTTAAATTATCTAACCAACGCTTTATGTTTGACCCACCTCGTTCCAATAGTTTAGCCGCTAGAGCGTTAGCAAAGTTGAAACAAAAATGTGACTATTTCCAAGCCCCTGATAGGAGTAGAAGAAAGATTGAAGACTTTCCTGAAGCTCTTTAAATTATCTAACCAACGCTTTATGTTTGACTCACCTCGTTCAAATAGTTTAGCCGCTAGAGCGTTAGCAAAGTTGAAACAAAAATGTGACTATTTCCATGCGCCTGATAGTAGTAGAACAAAGATTAAAGACTTTCCTGAGAACCCTTTAAATTATCTAACCAATGCTTTGTGTTTGACCCACTTCATTCTAATTGTTTAGCCGCTAGAGCGTTAGCAAAGTTGAAACAAAAATGTGACTATTTCCAAGCCCCTGATAGGAGTAGAAGAAAGATTGAAGACTTTTCTGAAAGCTCTTTAAATTATCTAACCAATGCTTTATGTTTGACTAACCTCGTTTAAATAGTTTACCCGCTAGAGCATTAATAAAAGTGAAACAAAAATGTGACTATTTCCAAGTCCCTGATAGGAGTAGAATAGATTGAAGACTTTCCTGAGAGCTCTTTAAATTATCTAACCAACGCTTTATGTTTGACCCAACTCGTTCCAATAGTTTAGCCGCTAGAGCGTTAGCAAAGTTGAAACAAAAATGTGACTATTTCCAAGCCCCTGATAGGAGTAGAAGAAAGATTGAAGACTTTTCTGAAAGCTCTTTAAATAATCTAACCAATGCTTTATGTTTGACTAACCTCGTTTAAATAGTTTACCCTCTAGAGCATTAATAAAAGTGAAACAAAAATGTGACTATTTCCGAGCCCCTGATAGGAGAAGAATAAAGATTGAAGGCTTTCCTGAAAGCTCTTTAAATTATCTAATCAACGCTTTATGTTTGACCCAACTCGTTCCAATAGTTTGGCCCCTAGAGCGTTAGCAAAGTTGAAACAAAAATGTGACTATTACCAAGCCCCTGATAGCAATAGAAGAAAGATTGGATACTTTCCTGACAGCCCTTTAAATTATCTAACCAACGCTTTATGCTTGACTCACCTCGTTCAAACAGTTTACCCGTTAGAGCGTTATCAAAAGTGGAACAAAAATGTGAATATTTCCAAGCCCCTGATAGGAGTAGAAGAAAGATTGAAGACTTTTCTGAAAGCTCTTTAAATTATCTAACCAACGCTTCATGTTTGACCCAACTCGTTCCAATAGTTTAGCCGTTAGAGCGTTATCAACAGTGAAACAAAAATGTGACTATTGCCAAGCCCTGGTTGGAGTAGAAGAAAAATGATTTGAAGCATTTCGATATCGATTGCTAAATGTGTATATACAAGAAAATCGACTTTATACCTAAATATAACATTACGGAATTCTTCTACATGCACTGCCGTTATACCGCCATGGCCTTAAGCCAACTTCAGTTCGTTAAAGAAAGTTTACTAACTTAAATATGTTAAACCAGTTATTTGAAGCATTTCGATATCGATTGCTTAATGCATATGAACCAGAAAATCGACTTTATACCTAAATATGAGACTACGGAATTCTTCCAAATGTACTGTCGTTATGTCGCCATGGCTTTATATAAACTTCAATACGTTAAAGAAGGTTAATTAACTTAAATATGTTAAACTAATGATTTGAAGCATTTCGATATCGCTTGCTAAATGTGTATATACAACAAAATCGACTTTATACCTAAATATAAGATAACGGAATTCTTTTAAATGCACTGCCGTTATGCCGTTAAGGCTTTATGCAGACTTCAGTAAGATAGAGAGGGTTAATTAACTTTAATATGTTAAACTAATGAGTTGAAGCATCTCGATATCGATTGCGAAATGTGTATATACAATAAAATCGACTTTATACCTAAATATAAGATTGCGGAATTCTTCTAAATGCACTGCCGTTATGCCGCCATGGCTTTATATCAACTTCAATGCGTTAAAGAAGGTTAATTAACTTAAATATGTTAACCTAATGATTTGAAGCATTTCGACATCGCATGCTAAATGTGTATATACAACAAAATCGACTTTATACCTAAATATAAGATAACGGAATTCTTTTAAATGCACTGCCGTTATGCCGTTAAGGCTTTATGCAGGTTTCAGTAAGATAGAGAGGGTTAATTAACTTAAATATGTTAAACTAATGATTTGAAGCATTTCGATATCGCCTGCTAAATGTGTATATACAAGAAAATCGACTTTATACCTAAATATAAGATTACGGAATTCTTCTAAATGCACTGCCGTTATGCCGCTATGGCTTTATATCAACTTCAATACTTTTAAAGAAGGTTAATTAACTTAAATATGTTAAACTAATGATTTGAAGCATTTCGATATCACTTGCTAAATGTGTATATACAAGAAAATCGCCTATATACTTAAATATAAGATTACGGAATTTTTCTACATGCACTGTCGTTATGCAGCCATGGCTTTATATCACCTTCAATACGTTAAAGAAGGTTAATTAACTTAAATATGTTAAACTAATGATTTGAAGCATTTCGATATCGCCTGCTAAATGTGTATATACAAGAAAATCGAATTTTTACCTAAATATAAGATAACGGGATTATTCTAAATGCACTGCCGTTATACCGTTAAGGCTTTATGTAGACTTCAGTAAGCTAAAAAATGTTTATTAACTTAATATGTTAAACTAGTGATTTGAAGCATTTCGATATCGATATCTAAATGTGTATATAAAAGAAAAATTAACTTAAATATGTTAAACTAATGATTTGAAGCATTTCGATATCGCATGCTAAATGTGTATATACAACAAAATCGACTTTATACCTAAATATAAGATAACGGAATTCTTTTAAATGCACTGCCGTTATGCCGTTAAGGCTTTATGCAGATTTCAATAAGATAGAGAGGGTTAATTAACTTAAATATGTTAAACTAATGATTTGAAGCATTTCGGTATCGCTTGCTAAATGTGTATATACAAGAAAATCGACTTTATACCAAAATAAAAGATTACGGAATTCTTCTATATGCACTGCCGTAATGCCGCCGTGGCTATATGCCAACTTCAGATCGTTAAAGAAGGT
>JAPZAG010000304.1:0-31981 GCA_027475135.1 Bactrocera correcta | reverse complement strand
TCTTATATTTAGGTATTAAGCCGATTTTGTTGTATAAATGCATTTAGCAATCGATATCGAAATGCTTCAAATCATTAGTTTAACATATTTAAGTTAGTTAACCTTCTTTAACGTAAGAAGGTGATAAAAAGTCATGGCGGCATAACGACAGTGCATTTAGAAGAATTCCTTAATCTTATATTTAGGTATAAAGTCGATTTTGTTGTATACACACATTAAGCAATCGATATCGAAATGCTTAAAATCATTAGTTTAACGTATTTAAGTTAAATAACCTTCTTTAACGTATTGAAGTTGATGTAAAGCCATGGCAGCATAACGACAATACATTTGGAAGAATTCCGTAGTCTTATTTTTATGTATAAAGTTGATTTTCTTGTATATACACATTTAGCAATCGATATCGAAATGCTTAAAATCATTAGTTTAACATATTTAAGTTAGTTAACCTTCTTTATCATAATGAAGGTGATATAAAGCCATGGCTACATAACGACAGTGCATTTAGAAGAATTCCGTAATCTTATATTTAGGTATTAAGCCGATTTTGTTGTATAAACGCATTTGGCAATCGATATAGAAATTCTTCAAATCATTCGTTTAACATATTTAAGTTAATAAACCTTCTTTAACGAACGGAAGTTGGCTTAAAGCCATGGCGGCATAACGGCAGTGCATTTAGAAGAATTCCGTAATCTTATATTTAGGTATAAAGTCGATTTTGTTGTATATACGCATTTGGCAATCGATATAGAAATTCTTCAAATCATTCGTTTAACATATTTAAGTAAGTTAACCCTCTTTAACGTAATGAAGGTGATATAAAGCCATGGCGGCATAACGACAGTGCATTTAGAAGAATTCCGTAATCTTATATTTAGGTAAAAGTCGATTTTGTTGTATATACGCATTTAGCAATCGATATCGAAATGCTTCAAATCATTAGTTTAACATATTTAAGTTAATTAACCTTCTTTATCTTGCCGGAGTTTACATAAAGCCATGGCGGCATAACGGCAGTGCATTTGGAAGAATTCCGTAATCTTATATTTAGGTAAAGAGTCGATTTTTTTGTATACACACATTAAGCAATCGATATCGAAATGGTTCAAATCATTAGTTTAACATATTTAAGTTAATTAACCTTCTTTAACGTATTGAAGTTTATATAAAGCCATGGCGACATAACGACAGTACATTTGGAAAAATTTCCCGTAGTCTTATATTTATGTAAAAAGTCCTTTTCTTGTATATACACATTAAGAAATCGATATCGAAATGCTTCAAATCATTAGTTTAACATATTTAAGTTAGTTAACCTTCTTTACCGTAATGAAGGTGATATAAAGCCTTGGCGGCATAACGACAGTGCAGTTAGAAGAATTCCGTAATCTTATATTTAGGTATAAAGTCGATTTTGTTGTATATACGCATTTAGCAATCGATATCGAAATGCTTCAAATCATTAGTTTAACATATATAAGTTAATAAACTTTCTTTAACGAACTGAATTTGGGCTTAAGGCCATGGCGGCATAACGGCAGTGCATTTATAAGAGTTCCGTAATCTTATATTTGGCTATAAAGTCGATTTTCTTGTATATACACATTTAGCTATCGATATCGAAAAGCTTCAAATCATTAGTTTAACGTATTTAAGTTAATTAACCTTCTTTAACGTATTGAAATTTATATAAAGCCATGGCGACATAACGACATAACATTTGGAAGAATTCCGTAGTCTCATATTTAGGTATAAAGTCGATTTTCTGGTATATGTGCATTAAGCAATGGATATCGAAATGCTTCATATAACTGGTTTAACATATTTAAGTTAATAAATCTTCTTTAACGAACTGAAGTTGGCTTAAGGCCATGGCGGCATAACGGCAGTGCATTTAGAAGAATTCCGTAATCTTATATTAGGTATAAAGTCGATTTTCTTGTATATACACATTTAGCTATCGATATCGAAATGCTTCAAATCATTAGTTTAACATATTTAAGTTTATTAACCTTCTTTAACGTATTGAAGTTTATATAAAGCCATGGCGGCATAACGACAGTACATTTAGAAGAATTCCGTAGTCTTATATTTATGTAAAAAGTCGATTTTTTTGTATATACACATTAGCGATCGATATCGAGATGCTTCAACTCATTAGTTTAACATATTTTTGTTAATAAACCTTCTTTAACGATCTGAAGTTCGCATGTAGGCCATGGCGGTATAACGGCAGTGCATTTAGAAGAATTCCGTTATCTTAAATTAGGTTTAAAGTCGATTTTGTTGTATATACTTATTTAGCAATTGATATCGAGATGCTTCAACTCATTAGTTTAACATATTTAAGTTAATAAACCTTCTTTAACGAACTGAAGTTGGCATAAAGCTATGGCGGCATAACGGCAGTGCATGTAGAAGAATTCCGTTATCTTATATTTAGGTATAAAGTCGATTTTTCTTGTATTTACACATTTAGCAATCGATATCGAAATGCATCAAATAACTGGTTTAGCATATTTAAGTTAATTAACCTTCTTTATCTTACTGAAGTTTACATAAAGCAATAACGCCATAACGGCAGTATATTTATATGAATTTCGTTATCTTATATTTAGGTTATAAAGTCGATTTTGTTGTACATACACATTTAGCAATCGATATCGAAATGCTTCAAATCATTAGTTTGACATATTTAAGTTAGTTAACCTTCTTTAACGTATTGAAGTTGATATGAAGCCATGGCGGCATAACGACAGTGCATTTAGAAGAATTCCGTAATCTTATATTAAGGTATAAAGTCGATTTTGTTGTAAATACACATTAGCAATCGATATCGAGATGGTTCAACTCATTAGTTTAACATATTTAGGTTAATTAACCTTATTTTTCCTACTGAAGTGTACGTAAAGCCATAACGGTATAACGGCAGTGCATTTGGAAGAATTCCCTAATCTTATATTAAGGTATAAAGTCGATTTTCTTTTATATACACATTTAGATATCAATATCGAAATCCTTCAAATCATTCGTTTAACATATTTAAGTTAGTTAACCTTCTTTAACGTAATGAAGGTGATATAAAGCCATGGCGGCATAACGACAGTGCTTTTAGAAGAATTCCGTAATCTTATATTTAGGTATAAAGTCGATTTTCTTGTATATACACATTAAGCAAGCGGTAACGAAATGCTTCAAATCATTAGTTTATCATATTTAAGTTAAATAGCCTTCTTTAACGTAATGAAGGTGACATAAAGCCATGGCGGCATAACGGCAGTATATTTGGAAGAATTCCGTAATCTTATGTTTAGGTTTAAAGTCGAGTTTGTTGTATATATGCATTAAGCAATCGATATCGAAATGCTTCAAATCATTAGTTTAACATATTTAAGTTAGCTAACCTTCTTTAACGTAATGAAGGTGACATAAAGCCATGGCGGCATAACGGCAGTACATTTGGAAGAATTCCGTAATGTTATGTTTAGGTTTAAAGTCGAGTTTGTTGTACATACACATTTAGCTATCGATATCGAAATGCTTCAAATCATTAGTTTAACATATTTAAGTTAATTAACCTTCTTTAACGCATTGAAGTTTATATAAAGCTATGGCGACATAACGACATAACATTTGGAAGAATTCCGTAGTCTCATATTTAGGTATAAAGTCGATTTTCTGGTATATATGCATTAAGCAATGGATATCGAAATGCTTCAAATAACTGGTTTAACATATTTAAGTTAATAAACCTTCTTTAACGAACTGAAGTTGGCTTAAGGCCATGGCGGCATAACGGCAGTGCATTTAGAAGAATTCCGTAATCTTATATTAGGTATAAAGTCGATTTTCTTGTATATACACATTTAGCTATCGATATCGAAATGCTTCAAATCATTAGTTTAACATATTTAAGTTAATAAACCTTTTTTAACGTATTTAAGTTGATATAAAGCCATGGTGGCATTACAACAGCACATTTGGAAGAATTGCGTACTCTTATATTTAGGTATAAAGTCGATTTTCTTGTATATATGCATCAAGCAATCGATATCGAAATGCTTCAAATAACTGGTTTAACATATTTAAGTTAGTTAACCTTCTTTAACGTAAAGAAGGTGATATAAAGCCATGGCGGCATAACGACAGTGCATTTAGAAGAATTCCGTAATCTTATATTTAGGTATAAAGTCGATTTTCTTGTATATACACATTTAGCTATCGATAACGAAATGCTTCAAATCATTAGTTTAACATATTTAAGTTAAATAGCCTTCTTTAACGTAATGAAGGTGACATAAAGCCATGGCGGCATAACGACAGTACATTTGGAAGAATTCCGTAAGTCTTATGTTTAGGTATAAATTCCATTTTCTTGTATATACACATTTAGCTATCGATATCGAAATGCTTCAAATCATTAGTTAAACATATTTAAGTTAAATAGCCTTCTTTAACGTAATGAAGGTTACATAAAGCCATGGCGGCATAACGACAGTACATTTGGAAGAATTCCGCAATCTTATGTTTAGGTATAAATTCGATTTTCTTTTACATACACATTTAGCAAGCGATATCGAAATGCTTCAAATCATTAGTTTAACAAATTTAAGTTAATTAACCTTCTTTAACGAATTGAAGTTGGTATAAAGCCATGGCGGCATAACGGTAGTATATTTATATGAATTCAGTTATCTTATATTTAGGTATAAAGTCGATTTTGTTGTACATACACATTTAGCAATCGATATCGAAATCCTTCAAATCATTAGTTTAACATATTTAAGTTAGTTAACCTGCTTTATCGTAATGAAGGTGATATAAAGCCATGGCGGCATATCGACAGTGCATTTAGAAGAATTCCGTAATCTTATATTTAGGTATAAAGTCGATTTTCTTGTATATACACATTTAGCAATCGATAACGAAATGCTTCAAATCATTAGTTTAACATATTTAAGTTAAATAGCCTTCTTTAACGCAATGAAGGTGACATAAAGCCATGGCGGCATAACGACAGTACACTTGGAAGAATTCCGTAATCTTATGTTTAGGTATAAATTCGATTTTCTTGTATATACACATTTAGCTATCGATATCGAAATGCTTCAAATCATTAGTTTAACATGTTTAAGTTAAATAGCCTTCTTTAACGTAATGAAGGTGACATAAAGCCATGGCGGCATAACGACAGTACATTTGGAAGAATTCCGTAATCTTATGTTTAGGTATAAATTCGATTTTCTTTTACATACACATTTAGCAAGCGATATCGAAATGCTTCATATCATTAGTTTAACAAATTTAAGTTAATAAACCTTCTTTAACGAACGGAAGTTGGCTTAAAGCCATGGCGGCGTAATGGCAGTGCATTTAGAAGAATTCCGTAATCTTATATTTAGGTAAAAAGTCGAGTTTGTTGTACATACACATTTAGCAATCGATAACGAAATGCTTCAAATCATTAGTTTAACATATTTAAGTTAAATAGCCTTCTTTAACGTAATGAAGGTGACATAAAGCCATGGCGGCATAACGACAGTACATTTGGAAGAATTCCGTAATCTTATGTTTAGGTATAAAGTCGATTTTCTTGTACATAAACATTTAGCAATCGATAACGAAATGCTTCAAATCATTAGTTTAAGATATTTAAGTTAAATAGCCTTCTTTAACGTAATGAAGGTGACATAAAGCCATGGCGGCATAACGACAGTACATTTGGAAGAATTCCGTAATCTTATGTTTAGGTATAAAGTCGATTTTCTTGTACATAAACATTTAGCAATCGATAACGAAATGCTTCAAATCATTAGTTTAACATATTTAAGTTAAATAGCCTTCTTTAACGTAATGAAGGTGACATAAAGCCATCGCGGCATAACGACAGTACATTTGGAAGAATTCCGTAATCTTATGTTTAGGTATAAAGTCGATTTTCTTGTACATAAACATTTAGCAATCGATAACGAAATGCTTCAAATCATTAGTTTAACATATTTAAGTTAAATAGCCTTCTTTAACGTAATGAAGGTGACATAAAGCCATGGCGGCATAACGACAGTACATTTGGAAGAATTCCGTAATCTTATGTTTAGGTATAAATTCGATTTTCTTTTACATACACATTTAGCAAGCGATATCGAAATGCTTCAAATCATTAGTTTAACAAATTTAAGTTAATTAACCTTCTTTAACGAATTGAAGTTGATATAAAGCCATGGCGGCATAACGGCAGTATATTTATATGAATTCCGTTATCTTATATCTAGGTACAAAGTCGATTTTCTTTTACATACACATTTAGCAAGCGATATCGAAATGCTTTGAATCATTAGTTTAACATATTTAAGTTAGCTAAGCTTCTTTAACGTAATGAAGGTGATATAAAGCCATGGCGGCATATCGACAGTGCATTTAGAAGAATTTCGTAATCTTATATTTAGGTAAAAAGTCGATTTTCTTGTATATATGCATTAAGCAATCGATATCGAAATGCTTCAAATAACCGGTTTAACACATTTAAGTTAGTTAACCTTCTTTAACGTAATGAAGGTGATATAAAGCCATGGCGGCATAACGACAGTGCATTTAGAAGAATTCCGTAATCTTATATTTAGGTATAAAGCCGATTTTGTTGTATATATGCATTTAGCAATCGATATCGAAATGCTTCATATCATTAGTTTAACAAATTTAAGTTAATAAACCTTCTTTAACGAACGGAAGTTGGCTTAAAGCCATGGCGGCGTAATGGCAGTGCATTTAGAAGAATTCCGTAATCTTATATTTAGGTAAAAAGTCGAGTTTGTTGTACATACACATTTAGCAATCGATAACGAAATGCTTCAAATCATTAGTTTAACATATTTAAGTTAAATAGCCTTCTTTAACGTAATGAAGGTGACATAAAGCCATGGCGGCATAACGACAGTACATTTGGAAGAATTCCGTAATCTTATGTTTAGGTATAAATTCGATTTTCTTTTACATACACATTTAGCAAGCGATATCGAAATGCTTCAAATCATTAGTTTAAGAAATCTAAGTTAATAAACCTTCTTTAACGAACGGAAGTTGGCTTAAAGCCATGGCGGCGTAATGGCAGTGCATTTAGAAGAATTCCGTAATCTTATATTTAGGTAAAAAGTCGAGTTTGTTGTACATACACATTTAGCAATCGATAACGAAATGCTTCAAATCATTAGTTTAACATATTTAAGTTAAATAGCCTTCTTTAACGTAATGAAGGTGACATAAAGCCATGGCGGCATAACGACAGTACATTTGGAAGAATTCCGTAATCTTATGTTTAGGTATAAAGTCGACTTTCTTGTATATAAACATTTAGCAATGGATAACGAAATGCTTCAAATCATTAGTTTAACATATTTAAGTTAAATAGCCTTCTTTAACGTAATGAAGGTGACATAAAGCCATGGCGGCATAACGACAGTACATTTGGAAGAATTCCGTACTCTTATATTTAGGTAAAAAGTCGATTTTCTTGTATATATGCATTAAGCAATCGATATCGAAATGCTTCAAATAACCGGTTTAACACATTTAAGTTAGTTTACCTTCTTTAACGTAATGAAGGTGATATAAAGCCATGGCGGCATAACGACAGTGCATTTAGAAGAATTCCGTAATCTTATATTTAGGTATAAAGCCGATTTTGTTGTATATATGCATTTAGCAATCGATATCGAAATGCTTCAAATCATTAGTTTAACATATTTAAGTTAATTAACCTTCTTTAACGTATTGAAGTTGGTGTAAAGCCATGGCAGCATAACGGCAGTGCATTTATAATAATTCCGTAATCTTACATTTAGGTATAAAGTCGATTTTCTTGTATATACACATTTAGCAATCGATATCGAAATGTTTCAAATCATTAGTTTAACATATTTAAGTTAATTAACCCTCTTTAACTTACTGAAGTCTACAAACACCTTAACGGCATAACGGCAAAGCATTTAGAAGAATTACGTAATCTTATATTTAGGTATAAAGTGGATTTTCTTGTATATACTCATTTAGCAATCGATATCGAAATGCTTCAAATCATTAGTTTAACATATTTATGTTAGTTAAACTTCTTTAACGTAAGGAAGGTGATATAAAGCCATGGCGGCATAACGACAGTGCATTTAGAAGAATTCCGTAATCCTATATTTAGGTATAAAGTCGATTTTCTTATATATACTCATTTAGCAATTGATATCGAAATGCTTCAAATAAATAGTGTAACATATCTAAGTTAACAAACCTTCTGAAGTTAACATAAAGCCATAACGGCATAACGGCAGTGCATTTAGAAGAATTCCGTAATCTTATATTTAGGTATAAAGTCGATTTTCTTGTATATACTCATTTAGCAATCGATATCGAAATGCTTCAAATAACTGGTTTAGCATATTTAAGTTAATTAACCTTCTTTATCTTAATGAAGTTTACATAAAGCCTTAACGGCATAACGGCGGTATATTTATATGAATTCCGTTATCTTATATTTAGGTATAAAGTCGATTTTGTTGTACATACGCATTTAGCAATCGATATCGAAATGCTTCAAATCAATCGTTTAACATATTTAAGTTAATTAACCTTCTTTAACGAACGAAAGTTGGCATATAGCCATGGCGGCATAACGACAGTGCATTTAGAAGAATTCCGTAATCTTATATTTAGGTATAAAGCCGATTTTGTTGTATATACGCATTTAGCAATCGATATCGAAATGCTTCAAATCATTAGTTTAACATATTTATGTTAATTAACCTTCTTTAACGTATTGAAGTTGATATAAAGCCATGGCAGCATAACGACAGTAGATTTGGAAGAATTCCGTAATCTTAAGTTTAGGTATAAGGTCGATTTTGTTGTATATACACATTTAGCAATCGATATCGAAATGCTTTAAATCATTAGTTTAACATATTTAAGTTAATTAACCTTCTTTATCTTACTGAAGTTTACATAAAGCCAAAACGGTATAAGGGCAGTGCATTTGGAAAAATTCCGTAATCTTATATTTAGGTAAAGAGTCGATTTTCTCGTATATAGACATTTAGCTATCGATATCGAAATGCTTCAAATCATTAGTTTAACATATTTAAGTTAGTTAACCTTCTTTAACGTAATGAAGGTGATATAAAGCCATGGCGGCATAACGACAGTGCATTTAGAAGAATTCCGTAATCTTATATTCAGGTATAAAGCCGATGTTGTTGTATATACGCATTTAGCAATCGATATCGAAATGCTTCAAATCATTAGTTTAACATATTTAAGTTAATTAACCTTCTTTAACGTATTGAAGTTGATGTAAAGCCATGGCAGCATAACGACAATACATTTGGAGGAATTCCGTAGTCTTATATTTTTGTATAAAGTTGATTTTCTTGTATATACACATTTAGCAATCAATATCGAAATGCTTCAAATCATTAGTTTAACATATTTAAGTTAATAAACTTTCTTTAACGTATTGAAGTTGATATAGAGCCATGGCGGCATAACGACAGTGCATTTAGAAGAATTCCGTAATCTTATATTTAGGTATAAAGTCGATTTTGTTGTATATACGCATTTAGCAATCAATATCGAAATGCTTCAAATCATTAGTTTAACATATTTAAGTTAATAAACCTTCTTTAACGAACGGAAGTTGGCTTAAAGCCATGGCGGCATAACGGCAGTGCATTTAGAAGAATTCCGTAATCTTATATTAGGTATAAAGTCGATTTTCTTGTACATACACATTTAGCTATCGATATCGAAATGCTTCAAATCATTAGTTTAACATATTAAGTTAATAAACATTTTTTAGCATACTGAAGTCTACATAAAGCCTTAACGGTATAACGGCAGTGCATTTAGAAGAATTCCGTATTGCAATAATTTTATATTTAGGTATAAAGTCAATTTTCTTGTAAATAAACATTTAGCAATCGATAACGAAATACTTCAAATCATTCGTTTAACATATTTAAGTAAGTTAACCTTCTTTAACGTAATGAAGGTGATATAAAGCCATGGCGGCATAACGACAGTGCATTTAGAAGAATTCCATAATCTTATATTTAGGTATAAAGTCGATTTTGTTGTATATACGCATTTAGCAATCGATATCGAAATGCTTCAAATCATTAGTTTAACACATTTAAGTTAATTAACCTTCTTTAACGTATTGAAGTTTATATAAAGCCATGGCGACATAACGACAGTACATTTGGAAGAAATCGGTAGTCTCATATTTAGGTATAAGGTCGATTTTCTGGTATATATGCATTAAGCAATCGATATCGAAATGCTTCAAATCATTAGTTTAACATATTTAAGTTAATTAACCTTCTTTAACGTATTGAAGTTTATATAAAGCCATGGCGGCATAACGACAGTGCATTTAGAAGAATTCCGTAATCTTATATTTAGGTACAAAGTCGATTTTCTTGTACATACACATTTGGCTATCGATATCGAAATGCTTCAAATCATTAGTTTAACATATTTAAGTTAATTAACCTTCTTTAACGTACTGAAGTTGATATAAAGCCATGGCGGCATAACGACAGTACATTTAGAAGAATTCCATAGTCTTATATTTATGTAAAAAGTCGATTTTCTTGTATATACACATTAAGCAATCGATATCGAAATGCTTCAAATCATTAGTTTAACATATTTAAGTTAAGTAACCTTCTTTATCTTACTGAAGTTTACATAAAGCCAAAACGGTATAAGGGCAGTGCATTTGGAAAAATTCCGTAATCTTATATTTAGGTAAAGAGTCGATTTCCTTGTATAAACACATTAAGCTATCGATATCGAAATGCTTCAAATCATTCGTTTAACATATTTAAGTTAGTTAACCTTCTTTAACGTAATGAAGGTGATATAGAGCCATGGCGGCATAACGACAGTGCATTTAGAAGAATTCCGTAATCTTATATTTAGGTATAAAGCCGATTTTGTTGTATATACGCATTTAGCAATCGATATCGAAATGCTTCTAATCATTAGTTTAACATATTTATGTTAATTAACCTTCTTTAACGTATTGAAGTTGATATAAAGCCATGGCAGCATAACGACAGTAGATTTGGAAGAATTCCGTAATCTTAAATTTAGGTATAAGGTCGATTTTGTTGTATATACACATTTAGCAATCGATATCGAAATGCTTTAAATCATTAGTTTAACATATTTAAGTTAATTAACCTTCTTTATCTTACTGAAGTTTACATAAAGCCAAAACGGTATAAGGGCAGTGCATTTGGAAAAATTCCGTAATCTTATATTTAGGTAAAGAGTCGATTTTCTCGTATATACACATTTAGCTATCGGTATCGAAATGCTTCAAATCATTCGTTTAACATATTTAAGTTAGTTAACTTTCTTTAACGTAATGAAGGTGATATAAAGCCATGGCGGCATAACGACAGTGCATTTAGAAGAATTCCGTAATCTTATATTTAGGTATAAAGCCGATTTTGTTGTATATACGCATTTAGCAATCGATATCGAAATGCTTCAAATCATTAGTTTAACATATTTAAGTTAATTAACCTTCTTTAACGTATTGAAGTTGATGTAAAGCCATGGCAGCATAACGACAATACATTTGGAGGAATTCCGTAGTCTTATATTTATGTATAAAGTTGATTTTCTTGTATATACACATTTAGCAATCAATATCGAAATGCTTCAAATCATTAGTTTAACATATTTAAGTTAATAAACCTTCTTTAACGTATTGAAGTTGATATAGAGCCATGGCGGCATAACGACAGTGCATTTAGAAGAACTCCGTAATCTTATATTTAGGTATAAAGCCGGTTTTGTTGTATATACGCATTTAGCAATCAATATCGAAATGCTTCAAATCATTAGTTTAACATATTTAAGTTAATAAACCTTCTTTAACGAACGGAAGTTGGCTTAAAGCCATGGCGGCATAACGGCAGTGCATTTAGAAGAATTCCGTAATCTTATATTAGGTATAAAGTCGATTTTCTTGTACATACACATTTAGCTATCGATATCGAAATGCTTCAAATAATTAGTTTAACATATTAAGTTAATAAACATTTTTTAGCATACTGAAGTCTACATAAAGCCTTAGCGGTATAACGGCAGTGCATTTAGAAGAATTCCGTATTGCAATAATTTTATATTTAGGTAAAAAGTCTATTTTCTTGTATATACACATTTAGCTATCGATAACGAAATGCTTCAAATCATTCGTTTAACATATTTAAGTAAGTTAACCTTCTTTAATGTAATGAAGGTGATATAAAGCCATGGCGGCATAACGACAGTGCATTTAGAAGAATTCCATAATCTTATATTTAGGTATAAAGTCGATTTTGTTGTATATACGCATTTAGCAATCGATATCGAAATGCTTCAAATCATTAGTTTAACATATTTAAGTTAATTAACCTTCTTTAACGTATTGAAGTTTATATAAAGCCATGGCGACATAACGACAGTACATTTGGAAGAATTCCGTAGTCTCATATTTAGGTATCAACTCGATTTTCTGGTATATATGTATATATTTTAGTACTTACTTTGGTACCCACTCCTTTGAGAACGAAATATACACTTGATGATGAAAAGGTAGATATGTATATGAAACCGTGGAGCGAAAAGGATGAAAACTGAGTATATATAATCGTGGAGCACTGGCCGACAGTGATGAAAACTGCGTATATATCAAACTGATGAAAACTGCGTATTTGAAACTGATGAAAACTGCGGATATATCAAACTGATGAAAACTGCGTATATCAAACTGATGAAAACTGCGGATATATCAAACTGATGAAAACTGCGTTAATATCAAACTGATGAAAACTGCGGATATATCAAACTGATCAAAACTGCGTATATCAAACTGATGAAAACTGGGGATATATCATACTGATGAAAACTGCGGATATATCAAACTGATGAAAACTGCGTATATATCAAACAGATGAAAACTGCGTTTATATCAAACTGATGAAAACTGCGTATATCAAACTGATGAAAACTGCGGATATATCAAACTGATGAAAAATACGAGAGCTGTGTACGGAAACGTGCGCCGATGTGCGTAGCTTGAAAATCGCGATCGAAAAGGGTAGAAAAAGGCCGCTGCTTTCAGGACGAGCCCTTTTTTTGCTCGTTGGGCTGTGGAGAGTTATGCCAGTGTTGCTTTTGAGTGGTGTGTGGGAAATCTGCTGTCTCCAAGTGTGGAGAGTGTGCCAGTGTTGCTTGTGAGTGATGTGCTGTGTTGCTTGTGAGTGATGTGCTGTGTGGTGTAGTGGCGCGTCAGGGCGGGAAGCATAACTCATTTAGCCATCCCGGCCCCCCTAGGCGAATGTTCAGCCTAGCAGTCGCTGAAGCTGCTGCAACGTTGCCACAACGTTGCTGAGCCCGGATGTGCGACGGTAGTGTGGTCTTTGACGATGGCGCCTGATGGGTACTGCGTTTCGCGGACGCCATTGACTGGACGCAGGAGGTGGTGGCGGTCTTCGTCGTCGTGCCACACGGCTGTGTTGCTGCGGTCTGCGAGTGGCAGGTGGCCGACCAACTTCACGTCTTGGGGTGCGGTGGAGCAGCGTGTGATGCTGCCGGCCACACATTTGGCACAATGCCCCAGAGTCACAGTCCTCAGTCGCGTGCGTGTGTGCCAGACAATTGTTGCAATGCCCATGCGCCTGTGCTACCTGCTGCCGCTGGATGGGTGACATGCCCTTGAAGAGCCCACAGTGTTGCAGTCGATGGGGGCGGCGACAAAGGGGGCATCGTATGCGATGCGGCTCCGCTGGTGGTGACGGTGTGGGTACTGGTGCTCGTGTGCCATTACGAGCTGCAGTTGACGGTGCGGTTGCGGTGACTGTACGGGGCGCCGCTGTTGGGACAACCCCAGGACGGGGCACACTGATGGCCGATCGCAGTGTTGGCGTTGGAGTGGCCGTGTTTTCTGCATCCATGTTTGCCTGTATGGAGAGAAAGTCGTGTTAATTGCAACTCATTTCTTTATATTATGAAATTGTGCGATTTGTAACCAACTTTATTTGGTTTGTCAGAGTTTACTAATCTACCCATTATTTTTCAATATCTTTTTTATTTATCATATGCGCGATTGATTTCGGTTTTAGTTATTAACGGATGTTTCATTTTCTGCGTGTCGGTATTATTGTACGGATTGTACGGATTGTTCATTACGCGCATTTTCGCTATTATCTGCGGTTGGTAGGAAGCACAGTTTAACGAGCGGTCTGGTCAGCGTTCCGTTTTGCGTACGGAGGTCAACTACTCGGATATGACCGTCGGAGCCGTGATGAAGCTTCTCTATGCGACCAAGCCGCCATTCTGTAGGGGGGAGACAATCATCGTGTATTAGGACAAAGTCTCCAAGCTTTGGCGCCATTTCGGGAGTTTTCCAGCGGTACCTTTTGTGAAGGTCCTTTATATACTCCTCCTTCCATCGGCGGCTGAAATTATGATGGAGAATTTTAATTCTTTCCCATCTGTTTAGTAAGGATAGCGACTCCACGCCTGGCTCAGGTATGGCCAGAATGGGTGCTCCTTTGGGAAAGTGCCCTGGTGTAAGAGCTGTTAGATCTGAGGGATCTTGCGAGAGTGTCGTCAATGGCCGTGAATTGAGAACGGCTTCACTACGAATTAATAATGTTGTGAATTCTTCGAAGTTAAATTTGTAGTTTCCAGCTACTTTTTTAAAGTGGGATTTAAAGCTTTTTACCGCTGATTCCCATAAACCACCCATATGAGGAGCGCTTGGAGGGATGAACTGCCAGCTAATGCCTTGGGGAGCGTACTTTTGTACAATCTCCGGGGAAACTTGGTTGATAAAGTCCACGAACTTTTTTTCAGTGGCTCTTTGAGCTCCTATAAATGTCTTGCCGTTGTCGCTCATGAGCTTTGACGGAAAACCACGTCGTCCGACAAAGCGAGCAAATGCCGCGAGGAAAGCCTCTTTTGTCAGATTACTACAGAGCTCGAGGTGTACTGCTTTTGTCGTAAAACAGACAAATACAGCCACGTAGCCTTTCATCAGTGTGGGAGACCTTAGCATGGACGCCTTTATTTGAAAAGGCCCAGCAAAATCGACACCTGTGATAGTGAAGGGCAGAGCAAAGTTGCAGCGTTCCGGTGGAAGTGCTGCCATAATCTGTGTTCGCATCTTTTGTTTATGCATAGTGCAGATCTTGCACGAAAAAATGCATTTCTTTATCTTTGGCTTGAGTCTTGGGATATAAAACTCTTGGCGGACTATTTGTTGCATGAGGCGGTGTTCTGCGTGTAATAATAGTACGTGGACATAATTGAGATATAATGTGGCAAGTTGCGATCTCTCTGGTATAACAATGGGATGACGTTCGTTATACGTTAGACTTGAATTGGCAAGCCGACCATTTGCACGAAGTAGACCCTTCGTATCTATGAATGGGTTTAGTACTAAGAGTGAGCTCTTTTTGTCAATTGGCTTCGATTCTCCTAGTAACGATATCTCTTGGCTGAAGTAGCGCGCTTGAGTAGATGCGATAAGAGCGACCTTTGCTTTTTGTAAGTCTAGGTGCGTCACTGTATCGCCTTGGGGATATACGGTGCGTATTCCCTTAATTCTAAGTTTGAGTCGCTCGATGAATTTGAACATATAAGCGATTACCCTGAGGGCTCGGGGGTAAGATGAAAATCTCTCAAGGATGTCAGTATCATCCAATGTTGTGTGAAAGGAGTCAATTTTTCGACTTTCTGGGGCAATAATGTTGCGCATGGGCGATTGTGGCCAAGAATCGGGAGATTCTGTTAACCATCGGGGGCCATTCCACCAGAGGGTGGTGGTGGCAACGTGCAGAGGTTTGCACCCTCTTGTACCTAGATCAGCAGAATTGTCAGCACTGGCTACGTGTCGCCAAGTGGCTGATCCCACTAGGTCAAAAATTTGAGACGTTCGATTGGAGATATACGTCTTCCATGCATGTGGTGGTTTTTCCAACCAGGCTAATACAATCTCGGAATCGGACCAGAGATATAATTTATTTTTTGCCATATTCAGTTGCGTTTGCACTATGGATGCTAGTTTGGCAAGTAGTAGTGCACCACATAGTTCTAGTCGTGGTAGACTTATGGTTTTTAGAGGAGCCACCTTTGCTTTTGCAACTAGTAAGTGGCTTGTGGTCGCCTTGTCGCTTTGTGTGCGAACATATATAGTGGCGCAGTACGCCTTTTCAGAGGCGTCACAAAAGCCGTGTAGTTCGACTTTGTGCTCTGGGATATAATTAACCCATCTTGGGATTTGTATTTGTGTGATATCTTTTAGATTGCTCGCGAACTGGGACCACTTTTCTAAACGAAGTGGTTTTACTTGCTCGTCCCAGTCGGTACCATCTAGCCATAATTCTTGTATCAGGATTTTGGCTTGTATCATAATTGGCGATAGCCATCCTGCGGGGTCAAAAAGTTTTGCCACAGAGGAGAGAATTTGGCGTTTTGTACTGGCGGATAGTGCGGATATGGACTCAGTTGTGTATGAAAACTGATCCGATATCGCATTCCATTGGATGCCCAGAGTTTTTGTTGTACTTTCCTTTTCGAAAATAAGGAAATTAGTGTCCAACAAATTTTCTTTTGGTATATTTTTTAATATAGTTGGGTGATTTGCCGTAATCATTTTTAGTGGAAACCCTGCGGATTTGAGGGCTTGGATTACTTGTGATAATGATTCGTATGCTTGTGGAAGACTGTGACTTCCAGACAAAATGTCGTCTACATACACCTGGGTCGCCAGAGGAAATTCTGACTTGGTGTTTTCAGCCAATTCATGAAGTGTTCGAATGGCTAAGTATGGGGCACAGTTAACGCCGAAGGTCACTGTTTTTAGCTTGAAGTCGCGTAGTGGACTATTGGGGGATTTTCGGAAAATAATTCGCTGAAAATCTTGATCGTCTTTATGTACGACTATTTGTCTATACATTTTTTCGACGTCCCCGTTGAATACGTATTTGAATATACGCCAGTTTAGAATAAGCAGCATTAAATCAGGTTGGAGCGTGGGTCCCGTAAACAGGATATCGTTTAGGGAATTCCCCGAGCTAGTGGATCTTGAGGCGTTGAAGACAACTCTTACTTTAGTTGTTTTTTTATCTGGCTTTACTACTGCATGATGTGACAAGTAAAATGAGTAGTATTTGCCATTGATGATTTTTTCGCATGGACTTATTTCCTCCATGTGATCTAAATGGAGGTATTCTTCCAACACACCATCATATTCTGGTTTTAGTTCACCTTTTTTAAGTAGGTTTCTTTCCATACTTTGAAACTGCTGTATTGCAGAGGTGCGAGAGTGACCTAAGGCGATTGTGTTGGGAAATTGTTGTTTTAGTGGTAGTCGTACGACATACCGACCATTATCTGATCTAGTAGTTGTGGCTTTGTAAAAGTCTTCACAATACTGATCTTCTGGGGTTTTGATTGAAATTGGGGGGAGTTCTTCTATCTCCCAAAATTTTCTCAATTGTGAATTGAGGTACTCATTCGAGATTTCCTCAACTTGAGTTGTCATTGTTGTGACTGGTTCCGTAACTAGTCCACTTAGGATCCAACCGAAAATAGTCTTTTGTGCCAACAGTGTGTTTGAAATTTTCTCAATACCTTCGAGTATTATTTGAGGTATGAGATCGCTGCCTAATAGAAGGTCTATTTGAGCGGGGGTGTTGCAGTTGGGATCTGCTAACTTAAGGTGTGAAACCTTTTCCCAGTGCTTGCTATTTATATGATAGCTTGGTAACATATTGGTTAATTGCGGTAAGACTATAGCTTCTGCTTGTATTCTTATATCCGCTTGGGGGGAAAATAGGGTAATGGGGCAGATTTTATTGGAGTTTTGAACTACTCTTCCGCCCATTCCCGTAATTTCAAAGTTGCCTTGTCTTGTTGGCAGATTTAGCCTATTTTGTGCCCTAGACGTTATGAAAGATCGTTGTGATCCTTGGTCTATTAGGGCTCTGAGCTTGAACAGTTCTCCTCGATGCTCGATGGAGACGACTGCTGTGGGTAATAGTACCCTACTTTGATTTTCGCTGTGAAGCGTTTGAGTTTTTAATGCCTTTGAGCAGCATGGTGCTTCTTGGCAATTTTGTGAATTTGGCACTTCGGGATTTGTTGTTGCAACTAAACCCGCGGCTCTTTTGATATTTGCGCTGTTTGGGGGTAAGCTGGAAAAATTATTTATATGAAGCATCGAATGGTGTCGTTTATGACAATAGACGCAGTTAAATTTGCTTTCGCACTCTTTGAGTGTATGCGCATGTGACAGACAGTTTGTACAAAGTCTTTTAGTTTTTACGAAATTGTTGCGGTCGATAATATTCAATTTTTTAAATCTCTCGCAAGATTTGAGCTTATGCCCTCCTGTACATAGTTCGCATGATCGATATTTATTCTGTTCAGATGAGAACGATTGCGTTTTGAAGAAGCTTCTATTTAAATTGTTGTTGTTATTGGCTTGGGGCTTGTGGAAGCTTCTATTGAAGTCCTGCTGAATACCTTTTGGTTTACTTGTATTTAGTTTTTTGTCTACCCTTTCTGCGATTTCGTACTGGGTAGTGAGAAAATCTTTCATTTGTTGCCACGTTGGGCACTTTTTACGTGATGAGAGCGATTGCTCCCACAATAATAAAGACTTTTCTGGTAATGCTGCTGTGCATATATTTACCAGTATAGGGTCCCAGTTGTCTGTGGGAATATTTTGGGTCGATAAAATCGACAAACAATTGGAAACAGTGGATTGAAGTTTGATAAATTCTTCACTGGTTTCCTTTTGAATTTTTGGCAAGTTCATTAGAATTGTTATCTGCTTATCGACCAATATTCGTTCATTCTCGTATCTTGATTTTAAAGCTTCCCAAGCCATATTAAAATTGTCGTCACTTAATGCGAACTGTTTTACTATGACGCCAGCTTGACCTTTCGTTTTGTATCGGAGGTGATACAATTTTTGTGCATTAGATAATTTTGGGTGGTTTATGTAAACGGCTGTGAACATGTCCCGGAAGGACGGCCATTGTTCATAACCCCCATGAAAAATTTCTGTGTCACATGCGGGCACCTTGAGGTGGATGCCTGAACTTGCCTCGTGACTTTGTACTTGTGGCATCTCTACTCGCGGAAGTGGAGTAGGTGCAATTGCTTTAATTAGTTTCAATTGATCTATAATCATTGCTTTCGTTTCTTCAAATTGCTCTAAGCAATTTTCGTATTTGGCGTAAGCCGAGGATTTGAAATTTTCTGGTAGATCTGAATCATCAGATTCTACTATTGCGTCATAAGAAGCTTGGAGACGCATCCAAAAATTGTCCAGATTTTCTTTTTTGATTTCTAATGCCGATTCAGAATTATCTTGAATCGGCGAAGATGAAAATCGAGTGCAGTATTTAATAAAACTGTCACTCTCAGCAATAAATTTACTGTATGTAATGTCTTTCCCCCTTTTTTGTGTCGTAACACCTTGCTTTGAACGTGTAGCTTCTGCAGGTGTACATGGAGTTTTTTCGTCCGAAACCATTTTTGGAACTTTCAATAGTTGAGAAGATTTAGATTCTTTGGAATCTGTGTCCATTTATAACAAATTAAATTTTATCCCAAAAAATTTTCTATCAGTGTAAACTGATTGACTTTGAACGGAATTGCTGATTACAAATTTTTTTTGAAAATGCGAAAGTTTTTTTTTTTTTGATCTCGAAAAAAGTATAAAAGTATTACCGAATTTATGTATTTTTATTTTATTTTTAAAATATGCAATATTTATTTAATTTATTTGTTTTTTGTTTGTATGTCTTATAGGGTATACCTATAGACGAAAACGTTTGTATGTACTTGCAACTGAGTGCTCGTATAAGAGATCAGTGCTTTTTGTACATATATATATACGCAATCCTGCTTGTTTTTGCTTATCAAAGAACAAGGGGTATTGCCGAAAATGTGCCAATTTGGACTTTGAACATGTAATTTAAATTGTTCGCAATAATTAATTATTATATTATTTATATATGTAAATATATTGTAATACTTTATACTTTTCCTACCGAACCGTTTAATAAGTATATAATATTTTGAGGTACCCTCGTAGGGTATAATCAACGTTCCGTATATAATTACTCATACACCTATGAGTACCTGTAAGCAGGAGTATTTTTTTCTCCTTTGAGCGTGCGCGCAAAGACGGAATAGAAAAACATCAAACTAAAGTAAAATAAAATCGTTTGTGCACTTCGATCCGCAAATGTGCACTCTCTTAATTTCCCGTAAATATGTATGTATGTAATTATTATTGTAAGCACAAATTCCGGTATCGCAATTAGATGCTCTCCAACGACTGAGTATTGATATGTAAGTATGATGAAGAGTTGAAATATATATCTACATACATATGTATTGTATGCATGTAGATGAACAAATATTCCGGGAGTGCTCTTGCTCTCAACGGATTAGTATGTATATATACGTATCATAAATTTTAAATAGATTAAAGCGTATATATGTATATTAAATTAGTGCATATATGTAAATATGTAATTTTCGCTTTTGGTATACACACGTATATATATTTTTTTTTTGTTTGTTTGCCTTCACTTTAGCTTACTTATTTAAGGCAATCCTGCTTATTGCTTGATCAAGCATAAGGGGTATCGCCGGACACTTGTGCAAGTAAATACTTGAATTTTGTTATTTTTGGTTGGGGATATTTTGTGTTTTGACACACGAAGGTAAGCAGTAAATGGCAATCAAAACATTTATATATTTCAATATATATATATATACGGTATATAAATACATATATATGTGTATATACATATATATATATATATATATTGTCGGTTAAAACCCAACTGTTTCTTTGCGGTATTTCCGATTTTATCAAAAGTTACTTATAACTGTTTGATAACCGGTATATATTTTTTTTTTTTTTTTTGTTTTTGCGAAACCAATAAATAAAGTGAGAATAACTGGATGAGTTATTCTATGTATGTTAAATGAATTTGTCACAAATTTTTACCGTAATAATACATAGTACATATATGCAAAATTGAGAGTTGAAAAAATGAAATACTAAAGGGAATCGATACGACTCACTCTGATATCCGTCATGGGATTTTGGGAATTAGTGATGGCCAAATTGTGGGTCTCGGACGGCTTTTGTCCTTATAATCCTGCCCTGGGATGATTCGGTTGGTTCCTTGTTTCCTGGCTTGTTGTTATTTGTCTGTTGTTTTATACCGCGCCCGTTTTATATTAATATGTATTTTTTATATACATATATGATTATATATTCGCGCCCGCTGTTTTTATTTATTAGTTAGGTGGTTTTGTTTTCTTTTTTCCGCGCCCGTTTTGTTTTTTTTTTGTTTTAACTGCTTATTTTTTTTTTTTTTTTGTTCACCGTACTGTGATGTATGTGTATATGTATATGTATTCTTGTTTGATTTTAATCGCTTTGTTTTCCTGGTTTTGCCCCTACCCAAACTGTTGTAGTCACTTTTAACACTTATACTTTTTGCCTTCTTTTTTTTCACTTTTGGCTGTATAATTTTGTTTCAAATTTTCGCCATTTTATTCTTATTATTATTATCTTTTTTTTTTTTTCTTGCTTCACAATAGTGCCATTCAGAATGGCTCGAAGGACCATATATATTTTAGTACTTACTTTGGTACCCACTCCTTTGAGAACGAAATATACACTTGATGATGAAAAGGTAGATATGTATATGAAACCGTGGAGCGAAAAGGATGAAAACTGAGTATATATAATCGTGGAGCACTGGCCGACACTGATGAAAACTGCGTATATATCAAACTGATGAAAACTGCGTATATGAAACTGATGAAAACTGCGGATATATCAAACTGATGAAAACTGCGTATATCAAACTGATGAAAACTGCGTATATATCAAACTGATGAAAACTGCGTATATCAAACTGATGAAAACTGCGGATATATCAAACTGATGAAAACTGCGTATATCAAACTGATGAAAACTGCGGATATATCAAACTGATGAAAACTGCGTATATATCAAACTGATGAAAACTGCGTATATATCAAACTAATGAAAACTGCGTATATCAAACTGATGAAAACTGCGGATATATCAAACTGATGAAAAATACGAGAGCAGTGTACGGAAACGTGCGCCGATGTGCGTAGCTTGAAAATCGCGATCGAAAAGGGTAGAAAAAGGCCGCTGCTTTCAGGACGAGCCCTTTTTTGGCTCGTTGGGCTGTGGAGCGTTATGCCAGTGTTGCTTTTGAGTGGTGTGTGGGAAATCTGCTGTCTCCAAGTGTGGAGAGTGTGCCAGTGTTGCTTGTGAGTGATGTGCTGTGTTGCTTGTGAGTGATGTGCTGTGTGGTGTAGTGGCGCGTCAGGGCGGGAAGCATAACTTATTTAGCCAATATGCATTAAGCAATCGATATCGAAATGCTTCAAATAACTGGTTTAACATATTTAAGTTAATAAACTTTCTTTAACGATCTGAAGTTGACTTAAGGCCATGGCGGCATAACGGCAGTGCATTTAGAAGAATTCCGTAATCTTATATTTAGTTATAAAGTCGATTTTCTTGTATATACACATTTAGCTATCGATATCGAAATGCTTCAAATCATTAGTTTAACATATTTAAGTTAATTAACCTTCTTTACCGTAATGAAGGTGATATAAAGCCATGGCGGCATAACGACAGTGCATTTAGAAGAATTCCGTAATCTTATATTTGGGTATAAAGTCGATTTTGTTGTATATACGCATCTAGCAATCGATATCGAAATGCTTCAAATCATTAGATTAACATATTTAAATTAATTAACCTTCTTTAACGTATTGAAGTTGATATAAAGCCATGGCGGCGTAACTACAGTAGATTTGGAAGAATTCCGTAATCTTATATTTAGGTATAAGGTCGATTTTGTTGTATATATATCGATATCGAAATGCTTTAAATCATTAGTTTAACATATTTAAGTTCATTAACATTCTTTATCTTACTGAAGTTTACATAAACCTAAAACGGTATAACGGCAGTGCATTTGGAAAAATTCCGTAATCTTATATTTAGGTAAAGAGTCGATTTTCTTGTATAGACACATTTAGCTATCGATATCGAAATACTTCAAATCATTCGTTTAACATATTTAAGTTAGTTAACCTTCTTTAACGTAATGAAGGTGATATAGAGCCATGGCGGCATAACGACAGTGCATTTAGAAGAATTCCGTAATCTTATATTTAGGTATAAAGCCGATTTTGTTGTATATACGCATTTAGCAACCGATATCGAAATGCTTCAAATCATTAGTTTAACATATTTAAGTTAATTAACCTTCTTTAACGTATTGAAGTTGATGTAAAGCCATGGCAGCGCAACGACAATACATTTGGAGGAATTCCGTAGTCTTATATTTATGTATAAAGTTGATTTTCTTGTATATACACATTTAGCAATCAATATCGAAGTGCTTCAAATCATTAGTTTAACATATTTAAGTTAATAAACCTTCTTTAACGAACGGAAGTTGGCTTAAAGCCATGGCGGCATAACGGCAGTGCATTTAGAAGAATTCCGTAATCTTATATTAGGTATAAAGTCGATTTCCTTGTACATACACATTTAGCTATCGATATTGAAAGGCTTCAAATCATTAGTTTAACATATTAAGTTAATAAACATTTTTTAGCATACTGAAGTCTACATAAAGCCTAAACGGTATAACGGCAGTGCATTTAGAAGAATTCCGTAATGCTATAATTTTATATTTAGGTAAAAAGTCGATTTTCTTGTATATACACATTTAGCTATCGATATCGAAATGCTTCAAATCATTCGTTTAATATATTTAAGTTAGTTAACCTTCTTTTACGTAATGAAGGTGATATAAAGCCATAGCGGCATAACGACAGTGCATTTAGAAGAATTCCGTAGTTTTATATTTATGTAAAAAGTCGATTTTCTTGTATACACACATTTAGCGATCAATATCGAGATGCTTCAACTCATTAGTTTAACATATTTTTGTTAATAAACCTTCTTTAACGATCTGAAGTTGGCATGTAGCCATGGCGGCATAACGGCAGTGCATTAAGAAGAAATCCGTTATCTTATATTTAGGTTTAAAGTCGATTTTGTTGTATATACATATTTAGCAATTGATATCAAGATGCTTCAACTCATTAGTTTAACATATTTATGTTAATAAACCTTCTTTAACGAACTGAAGTTGGCATAAAGCTATGGCAGCATAACGGCAGTGCATGTAGAAGAATTCCGTTACCTTATATTAAGGTATAAAGTCGATTTTCTTGTATTTACATATTTAGCAATCGATATCGAAATGCATCAAATAACTGGTTTAGCATATTTAAGTTAGTTAACCTTCTTTATCTTACTGAAGTTTACATAAAGCAATAATGGCATAACGGCAGTATATTTATATGATTTTCGTTATCTTATATTTAGGTATAAAGTCGATTTTGTTGTAGGTACACATTTAGCAATCGATATCGAAATGCTTCAAATCATTAGTTTAACATATTTAAGTTAGTTAACCTTCTTTAACGTATTGAAGTTGATATAAAGCCATGGCGGCATAACAACAATGCATTTGGAAGAATTCCGTAATCTTATATTTAGGTATAAAGTCGATTTTGTTTTAAATACACACTAGCAATCGATATCAAGATGGTTCAACTCATTAGTTTAACATATTTAAGTTAATTAACCTTATTTTACTTACTGAAGTTTACATAAAGCCAAAACGGTATAACGGCAGTGCATTTGGAAGAATTCCGTAATCTTATATTTAAGTAAAAAGTTGATTTTCTTGTATATACGCATTTAGCTATCGATATCGAAATGCTTCAAATCATTCGTTTAACATATTTAAGTTAGTTAACCTTCTTTAACGTAATAAAGGTGATATAGAGCCATGGCGGCATAACGACAGTGCATTTAGAAGAATTCCGTAATCTTATATTTAGGTATAAAGCCGATTTTGTTGTATATACGCATTTAGCAATCGATATCGAAATGCTTCAAATCATTAGTTTAACATATTTAAGTTAATTAACCTTCTTTAACGTATTGAAGTTGATGTAAAGCCATGGCAGCATAACGGCAGTGCATTTAGAAGAATTCCGTAATCTTATATTAGGTATAAAGTCGATTTTCTTGTATATACACATTTAGCTATCGATATCGAAATGCTTCAAATCATTAGTTTAACATATTTAAGTTAGTTAACCTTCTTTAACGTAATGAAGGTGATATGAAGCCATGGCGGCATAACGACAGTGCATTTAGAAGAATTCCGTAATCTTATATTTAGGTATAAATTCGATTTTGTTGTATATACCATTTAGCAGTTCGAAATGCTTCAAATCATTAGTTTAACATATTTAAGTTAATTAACCTTCTTTCTTGACTGAAGTTATATAAAGCCATGGGGGCATAACGACAGTCATTTGGAAGAATTCCGAAATTTTATATTTAGGTATAAAGTCGATTTTTTTGGTATATAGCTTTTAAGCAATCGATACGAAATGCTTCAAATAATTGGTTTAACATATTTAAGTTAATAAACCTTCTTTACGAACTGAAGTTTTTAAAAAGGCCATGGCGGCTAACGGCAGTGATTTAGAAGAATTCCGTAATCTTATATTTAGGTAAAAGTCGATTTTCTTGTATAACACATTTAGCTATCGATATCGAAATGCTTCAAATCATTGGTTTAACATATTTAAGTTAGTTAACCTTCTTTAACGTAATGAAGGTGATATAAGCCATGGCGGCATAACGACAGTGCATTTAGAAGAATTCCGTAATCTTATATTTAGGTATAAAGCCGATTTTGTTGTATATACGCATTTAGCAATCGATATCGAAATGTTTTAAATCATTAGTTTAACATATTTAAAAAAATTTAAAACCTTCTTTAACGTATTGAAGTTGATATAAAGCCATGGCGGCATAAGGGCAGTGCATTTGGAAAAATTTCCCCTAATCTTATATTTAGGTATAAAGTCGATTTTCTTTTATATACCATTTAGAATCGATATCGAAATCCTTCAAATCATTAGTTTAAATATTTAATTTAAATTAACCTTCTTTAACGTAATAAAGGGTTGATATAAAGCCATGGCGGCATAAGGGCAGTGCATTTAGAAGAATTCCGTAATCTTATATTTAGGTATAAAGTCGATTTTCTTGTATATAAACATTTAGCAATCGAAAACGAAATGCTTCAAATCATTAGTTTAACTTTTTTTAAGTTAAAAAACCTTCTTTAACGTAATGAAGGTGAATAAACCCCTGGCGGCATAACGACAGTGCATTTAGAAGAATTCCGTAATCTTAAAATTTAGGTATAAAGTCGATTTTCTTTTATATACACATTTAAAATCGATATCGAAATCCTTCAAATCATTGTTTAAATATTTAATTTAAAATTAACCTTCTTTAACGTAATGAAGGTGATATAAAGCCATCGGCATAAGGGCAGTGCATTTGGAAGAATTCCGTAATTTATATTTAGGTATAAAGTCGATTTTCTTTTATATAAACATTTAGCAATCGAAAACGAAATCCTTCAAATCATTAGTTTAATTTTTTTAAGTTAAAAAACCTTCTTTAACGTAATGAAGGTGAAAAACCCCTGGCGGCATAACGCAGTGCATTTAGAAGAATTCCGAAATCTTATATTTAGGTATAAAGTCGATTTTCTGGTATATAAACATTAAGCAAATCATTTTTAAATTTTAAATAACCCTTTTAAACTATTTAAGTTACTAACCTCTTAAGGGGTAATGGAAGGGTGAATTTAAAGATGGCGGCATAACATTTTTGCATTTGAAAAAATTCCAAAATATTCTTAAAATTTTTAAATTTAAAAAGTAATTTTCTTTAAAAATAAATTTACCCAAGGGATAACGAAATGCTTTAAAATTGTTAACTTATTTTGGGTTAAAAGCCTTTTTGTATTAGGTACATAAAGCATGGGGGAAAACGAAATGCTTTAAAAATTGTTTAACATTTTTAAAGGTATAAATTCTTTTCTTGTATATCCCTTTTAAAAGCAATGGGATAACGAATGCTTAAAATTTTTTAACTTATTTTGGGTTAAAAGCCTTTTTCTTGAAATAACTTTTAAACCCATGGGGGATAACGAAATGCTTTAAAATTCTTTTAACTTATATTTAGGTATAAATCCTTTTTTTTTAAAAATAACTTTTAGTGGGGGCATCGAAATGCATTTAAAGAATTCCGTAATCTTATATTTAGGTATAAAGTCGATTTTCTTTATATACACATTTAGATATCGATATCGAAATCCCTTTTTTAACGTTTTTAAGTTGAATTTTAAAAAAGGGGGAATGGTGGCATAACGACAGTCATTTGGAAGAATTCCGTAATCTTTATATTTAGGTATAAAGTCGATTTTCTTGTATATACTTTTAAGAAAACGAAAACGAAATGCTTCAAATCTTTAAGTTTAACTTTTTTTAAGTTAAAAACCTTTTTTAAACGAATAAAGGGTTAACACAAACCCCTCGGCATAACGGCAGTGCATTTGGAAGAATTCCGTAATCTTAATTAGGTATAAAGTCGATTTTTTGTTATATCATTAAGCAATCGATTTCGAAATGCTTCAAATCATTGTTTAACATATTTAATTTTATTAAACCCCTTCTTTAAAATAAAGGGTTAAAAAAGCCATGGCGGCATAAGGGCATTTCTTTAGAAAAATTTCCCCTAATCTTATATTTAGGTATAAAGTCGATTTTCTTGTATATACACATTTAGCAATCGAAAACGAAATCCCTTCAAATCATTAGTTTAAATTTTTTAATTTAAAATTACCCTTTTTTAAACAAATAAAGGGTTACAAAAGCCTTCGGCATAAGGAAAAGCATTTAGAAGAATTCCGTAATCTTATACTTAGGTATAAAGTCGATTTTCTTGTATATACACATTTAGCAATCGATTTCGAAAATTTTCAAATCATTAGTTTAAATATTAAGTTAATAAAGCTTCTTTAACGCACTGAAGTTAACATAAAGCCATGGCGGTTTAACGGCAGTGCATTTAGAAGAATTCCGTAACTTATATTTAGGTATAAAGTCATTTTGTTGTATATACACATTTGGGCAATCGATTTTTTCCAAACTTTTTTGGTTAAATCTTTTTGTTTAAAAATTTTTAAAGTAATTAACCCCCTTTTTCTTATGAAGTTACAAAAGCCTTCGGCATAACGGCAGTGCATTTGGAAGAATTCCTTAATCTTATATTTAGGTATAAAGTCGATTTTCTTTATATATGCATTAAGCAACCGATTCGAAATGCTTCAAATAATATTTAAACATATCTAAGTTTATAAACCCTTCTTAACGAACTGAAGTTAACTAAAGCCATAAGGCATAACGGCAGGCATTTGGAAAAATTTCCCGTAATCTTATATTAGGTATAAAGTCGATTTTGTTGTGTATTGCTTTTAAGCAATCGATTTCAAAAATTTCAAATCATTAGTTTAACATATTTAATTTAAATTTCCCCCTTCTTTACACTGAAGTTAACAAAAGCCAAGGCGGCATAACGGCAGTGCATTTGGAAGAATTCCGTAATCTTAAAATTAGGTATAAAGTCGATTTTGTTGTATAACACTTAAAGCAACGATATCGAAATGCTTCAAATCATTAGTTTAACATATTTAAGTTAAAAAACCCCTTTTTTAAACAACTGAAGTTAACAAAACCCATAACGGCATAACGGCAAAGCATTTAGAAGAATTTCGTAATCTTATATTTAGGTATAAAGTCGATTTTCTTGTATATACACATTTAGCAATCGATATCGAAATGCCTCAAATCATTAGTTTAACATATTTAAGTTAATTAACCCTCTTTATCTTACTGAAGTCTACAAACGCCTTAATGGCATAACGGCAAAGCATTTAGAAGAATAACGTAATCTTATATTTAGGTATAAAGCCGATTTTGTTGTTTATATGCATTTAGCAGTCGATTTCGAAAATCTTCAAATCATTAGTTTAACATATTTAAGTTAATAAAGCTTCTTTAACGCACTAAAATTAACACAAAGCCATGGCGGCAAAACGGCAGTTCATGTAGAAGAATTCCGTAATCTTATAATTAGGTATAAAGTCGATTTTCTTATATATACACATTTAGCAATCGATATCGAAATGCCTCAAATCATTAGTTTAACATATTTAAGTTAATTAACCCCCTTTATCTTACTGAAGTCTACAAACGCCCTAACGGCAAAACGGCAAAGCATTAAGAAGAATTCCGTAAGCTTGTATTTAGGTATAAGGTCGATTTTCTTGTATATGCTCATTTAGCAATCGATATAGAAATGCTTCAAATCATTAGTTTAACATATTTAAGTTAATTAACCCTCTTTATCTTACTGAAGTCTACAAACGTTTTAACGGCATAACGGCAAAGCATTAAGAAGAATTACGTAATCTTATATTTAGGTATAAAGTCGATTTTGTTGCATATACACATTTAGCAATCGATATCAAAATGCTTCAAATTATTAGTTTAACATATTTATGCTAATTAACCCTCTTTATCTTACTAAAGTCTACAAACGCCTTAACGGCAAAGCATTTAGAAGAATTACGTAATCTTATATTTAGGTTTAAATTCGATTTTTTTGTAAATAGTCATTTAGCAATCGATATCGAAAAGTTTCAAATCATTAGTTTGACATATTTAAGTTAACAAACCTACCTTAACGCACTGAAATTAACACAAGGCCACGGCGGCATAACGGCAGTGCATGCAGAAGAATTCCGTTATCATATATTTAGGTATAAAGTCGATTTTCTTGTATATACACATTTAGCAATCGATATCGAAATGCCTCAAATCATTAGTTTAACATATTTAATTAATTAACCCCCTTTATCTTACTGAAGTCTACAAACGCCATAACGGCATAACGGCAGTGCATGAAGAAGAATTCCGTTATCATATATTTAGGTATAAAGTCGATTTTCTTGTATATACACATTTAGCAATCGATATCGAAATGCCTCAAATCAATAGTTCAACATATTTAAGTTAATTAATCCTCTTTATCTTACTAAAGTCTACAAACGCCTTAACGGCATAACGGCAGTGCATGCAGAAGAATTCCGTTATCATATATTTAGGTATAAAGTCGATTTTCTTGTATATACACATTTAGCAATCGATATCGAAATGCCTCAAATCATTAGTTTAACATATTTAAGTTAATTAATCCCCTTTATCTTACTGAAGTCTACAAACGCCTTAACGGCATAACCGCAGTGCATGAAGAAGAATTCCGTTATCATATATTTAGGTATAAAGTCGATTTTCTTGTATATACTCATTTAGCAATCGAAATCGAAATGCTTCAAATCATTAGCTTAACATATTTAAGTTAACTAACCCTCTGTATCTTACTGAAGTCTACAAACATCTTAACGGAATAACGGCAGTGCATTTGGAAGTATTCCGTAATCTTATATTTAGGTATAAAGTCGATTTTCTCTTATATACACATTTAGATATCGATATCTAAATGCTTCAAATCATTATTTTAACATATTTAAGTTAATTAACCTTTTTTAACGTATTGGAGTTGATATAAAGCCATGGTGGTATAACGACAGTACATTTGGAAGAATTCCGTGATCTTATATTTAGGTATAAAGTCGGTTTTCTTGTATATATGCATTAAGCAATCGAAAGCTTCAAATAACTGGTTTAACATATTTAAGTTAATAAACCTTCTTAAACGAACTGAAGTTAACATAAAGCCATAACGGAATAACGGCAGTGCATTTGGAAGAATTCCGTAATCTTATATTTAGGTATAAAGTCGATCTTGTTGTGTATATGCATTTAGCAATCGATTTCGAAAATCTTCAAATCATTAGTTTAACATATTTAAGTTAATAAAGCTTCTTTAACGCACTGAAGTTAACATAAAGCCATGGCGGCATAACGGCAGTGCATTTAGAAGAATTCCGTAAGCTTATTTTTAGGTATAAAGTCGATTTTGTTGTATATACACATTTAGCAACCGATATCGAAATGCTTCAAATCATTAGTTTAACATATTTAAGTTAATTATCCTTCTATAACATATTGAAGTTGATATAAAGCCATGGCGGCATAACGACAGTACATTTGGAAGAATTCCGTAATCTTATATTTAGGTAGAAAGTCGATTTTCTTGTATATAAGCATTAGGCAATCGATTTCGAAATGCTTCAAATAACTAGTGTAACATATCTAAGTTAATAAACCTTCTGAAGTTAACATAAAGCCATAACGGCATAACGGCAGTGCATTTAGAAGAATTCCCTAAGCTTATATTTAGGTATAAAGTCGATTTTGGTGTATATACACATGTAGCGATCGATATCGAAATGCTTCAAATCATTAGTTTAACATATTTAAGTTAATTCTTCTTCTTCTTGCTTCTATAACATATTGAAGTTGATATAAAGCCATGGCGGCATAACGACAGTACATTTGGAAGAATTCCGTAATCTTATATTTAGATAGAAAGTCGATTTTCTTGTATATATGCATTAAGCAATCGATTTCGAAATGCTTCAAACAACTAGTGTAACATATCTAAGTTAATAAATCTTCTGAAGTTAACATAAAGCCATAACGGCATAACGGCAGTGCATTTAGAAGAATTCCCTAATTTTATATTTAGGTATAAAGTCGATTTTCTTGTATATACTCATTTAGCAATCGATATCGAAATGCGTCAAATGATAAGTTTAACATATTTAAGTTAATTCTTCTTCTTCTTGCTTCTATAACATATTGAAGTTGATATAAAGCCATGGCGGCATAACGACAGTACATTTGGAAGAATTCCGTA